>JBAJHW010000003.1:159218265-159485765 GCA_037013535.1 Intellagama lesueurii | reverse complement strand
CAGGTCGGAAATGCAAAGAAAACAAAGGAAAAAGCAAGGGAAGCATGCAGGACCCATCGGAAATGGGGAAAACCCTCCCAAAAAGCAACCAAACCCCCCAAGACCCATCGGAAATGGGGGGGGAAAAAGCCAACAAACAAACAAACCCCCCAAGACCCATCGGAAATGGGGAAAAAAAACCCCAAAAGCAACCAAACCCCCCAAGACCCATCGGAAATGGGGGGGAAAAAGCCAACAAACAAACAAACCCCCCAAGACCCATCGGAAATGGGGAAAAAAACCCCAAAAGCAACCAAACCCCCCAAGACCCATCGGAAATGGGGAAAAAAACCCAAAAAGCAACCAAACCCCCCAAGACCCATCGGAAATGGGAAAAAAACCAAAAAAACCCCCAAACCCCCCAAGACCCATCGGAAATGGGAAAAAACACTCCAAAAAGCAACAAAACCCCCCAAGACCCATCGCAAATGGGGAAAAAACCAAAAAACAAACAAACCCCCCAAGACCCATCACAGCACAGAAACATAACCCCCCCAGCTCAAAACCACGCTGCAAAAACACCCAGAACAGTTTTTAAAAAGCAGAAAACAGCACCTTACCTTACCAGGCAGCCCGAAGCCTCCCTGCAAACACACACACGCTCACTCAGAAGCAGAAGGAGGCAGTCCCAAGCCTCCTCCGACGCACACTCTAACTGCTGGGGCGAAAGAGCTACAAAGAAGCAGCCTTGTCGCCACCTACAGTTAGAAATTTGAATTTCCTGCCTTTCCCCCCTGCCTTTTTCTGTTCGTAAGTGGAAGCTCCGGTCGCAAGTAGAAGCAAAATTTTGTGGCCGTAGCTGGTCGTAACTCGAAATGGTCGTAAGTAAGGACGTTCGTAAGTCGAGGCACCACTGTATAGGAATTAAGGGCTAAATCTGATTAGTTCCAAATGGAGTAGACCCACTGAATGAATAGGACTTGTTAAATCAACACTTATGTAAATCCCAACAGGGACGTGGTGGCGCTGCGGGTTAAACCGCAGAAGCCTCTCTGCTGCAAGGTCAGAAGACCAGCAGTCGTAAGATCAAATCCACGTGACGGAGTGAGCTCCCGTCGCTTGTCCCAGCTCCTGCCAACCTAGCAGTTCGAAGGCATGTAAATGCGAGTAGATAAATAGGTACCACCACGGTGGGAAGGTAATGGCGTTCCGTGTCTAGTCGCGCTGGCCACGTGACCACGGAAACTGTCTATGGACAAACGCTGGCTCTACGGCTTGGAGACGGGGATGAGCACCGCGCCCTAGAGTCGGACACGACTGGACTAAATGTCAAGGGGAACCATTACCTTTACCTTTATGTAAATCCCACTGAATCAATAGACTGATTCTGGTTGATACTAACAATTGGATTTAGCCCATGGTTTTCTTATTTGTGCCTCACTACCAGATGTTTTAATTCCTCCTCTTGGTTTAGGGGACGTGAGTGAAAAATCCCCCAGAGGAAAAAACTTTAGTTTAAAGGAGAAAGTTATTGTTGCAGTTATATCTCCAAAACGAGGAAATTTCAGGAATTGATCACGCATCCACTCAATTAAATCATTGACATGTTGATACACCGTTCTTGTACCTTGCCATTTAATTTTGTTTCTTAGAGAAACAGGTCCTGCACAGCATAAGTTGTTACTCAGTATTTTCACCCCATAATTGTCACTCTGTATTGTCCATTTGAGTAAAATGCACAAGTTGAGACATCAGGCTTTTAGAAGATGATCAGATTCAGAGGTATTGCTGCAGCATCAATAAATAATAGCAATAATTAAAAGTCTCTGTGAAAAAAGAACAAATGGAAAGTCTCCACCATTCATTTCTACCAGTGGGAGAGATAACATGGAAACTTATCATCACCCTTGACTATGCAGTGACTACAACCCTACATAAATCAGAGAATCAGTTAAAAAGTGGCTTCATTGTATGAACTCTTATAGGTATTTTGCTTTTCAAAGATAACGTGAGATACTGATTTGGGACACCATGGAAGGTGGCAGGCTGGGAGACGGCAAGATCTGACCACCTAGCACAATCTTCCATAATGTTTTCCCACTTCCAAAGGTGTGCAAAAACACAATTATCAAAGAAGTTGTTTGTTAATGCAGGGAGAAGTGGATTCTCCTCCAGAGACACCAATCTGTTCTGAGCAGACTGTGTCTGGCTATACAAAAACAAAGTCTGCTTGCAGAGGATCATTTACAGTTGAATTGTGTGATGATAACAGGGAAATACATGTTACACTGAAGCTCCAACTTTGCCTGTTTAGATTGTAAGAAGCTTCCTGCTTTTTACACATAGGCATGTACAGGTATACTTAGGAGTTACAGAGCACAAGTTACTCAAAATATAGATAATATAATTAAACAGAGACATTAAACATTATATAATCTTGCTCTTAAAAGTTTTGTCTGTGATGAATACCAAGCCTTATTTTGCCCCTCTATCACCCACTTGCCCTGGTCTTTAAAAAAAGGTATAAAAATTGATAAATTAATGATTACTTGGTTATCCCCTTATCCCTCTCACAACTCTAAATTTAGCCCACTGCAGCAAACCACATTGAAAACGTTACAGCAGCAAGGCATCCAACAATAGAGGATTAGTCAAATTAAAACTATAAATTATTTATATAATTTAAATAAATCTATAAGGCTATGAGACCCTATCAAAATTAAGTAACTAAGGATGAGCAATAAATAACAAGGCAACCAGTTGATAAATAAATAGAAAATAAATAGGGTTTTCAAGGTGTGTGAGACATTTA
Organism: Intellagama lesueurii; assembly: GCA_037013535.1. Lineage (NCBI taxonomy): Eukaryota > Metazoa > Chordata > Lepidosauria > Squamata > Agamidae > Intellagama > Intellagama lesueurii. The sequence continues at coordinate 159,482,974 of JBAJHW010000003.1, read as the reverse complement.
AGGAGTGGTTTTACTAATGCTGTCCCCTCAGAGAGTTCCACGATCGAGTGGGGATTTGAATCCAGGTATCCTGAGTCCAATCCCTCACTCTATCTGCTGGAAGTGATTGGGTACAACTCGACTTACACTCAAGAGGATTCATGTCTTTGCATGGGGAAGAACAGAGAGAGTACTTCCTCTGGTTTCTTACAGGCATGCACCTGCTCTGACCTGTACTGATGTTCCTTCAACCACAAGCTACTATTCTCAGGGTTGCTGATGATGCCATATGTGTCTTCCCCTTCACATCTCTCTGTAGTTAACTAGAGCTAGGACTTCTTTCACCTTGTCAGAAGTTTATCCTTTCTTGGTGTGAATGTTGAATCTTTAATTCTTATATAATGATTTATCTTGTTTTTGTTGAAACTGTTCTTTTGAATTAGCTTTAGAAACCTAACTCTTACTTATGTGTCTGAAAAGTTTTCAGAGGGTAGATACTGATCCAGGCTTATAATAAATGGAACAAGTGCATTAAGACATCCTTTCACTAAACAGGTGGTTCATACAAGCCACAAAGTTAATCTGGAATCTGATTGCAGGATTGTTTTCTTTAAATCTCTTACACATAACTAGAACCTGGAACATTGCAGTTGAAACTTAATTCATTGGCGTTAACCATTAAAAATACAACAATTAATTCATTCTTGTTAACATTTAAAAGCAAATATGTTTAACTTGTTGAATTAGTGTTATTGATTTATAATTTAAATAAATGTTCAAATAAATAGTGGAATTTATAGGGATCCTATGTTGTCTTCTCCGAAACTGGCACTTTTTTCTTAAGCTAAAAAAATCCATGAAGGCAGTTACTAAATGGTGCTGCTGACCTGCAATATTTTTGAAAAGTAAGGTTGGGGAAGACAATGTGCCTTAAAAATTGGGGTTTCATATAGAAAGAGAGAAAATCGTGCCTTATCCACAATGCTGCCTTTACATAAAGACAATAATTATTTTACCGCTTCCATATACAGTTTTTATTACATTGCTAGAGAAGCTGTTGTAGAAGGTACCATGAATGAATGTTAGGTGTGCAGCTATTTTACATCACAGCCTCGGATTGTCTGTCACATCTTGCACCTTGATGGGATAGTGGCATAACTAAAAACTACTGGCCTCCAGTCTCCAGTGGACAATGTAATTTGAGGCTGAATGCTCTGAGAAATTTGGATCAGAAGCAAAAGTAGTCTTTTGAGGATTTTTTTTTTTCCTTTGGGTGGCGGAAGATTTAATTTTCTCAAGCGGATTTTACTCTGAAACAAATTTCTAAGAGCATTAATCATAGCACGTGATCCATGGGAAACTGGGAGGTGTTCTCACTATATTTTTTGAAGTACCTTCTAAATATTGTGGTGAAGATGTCTGCCATCTCTCTCTCTCTGAAGTCAAGGAGTTACTGGTCATACAAAAAGCATTGGTTCCCAAGGATGGGGCCAGATGTTTTTGAATCATTCCTCCAAGAATTCCTGATTGTTGGCTCTGTTGGCTCAGGTTTCTGAGAGATGTAGTCCAAAAACACCTGGGGTCCAAATCCTGAAACCATTCACAGATTCAAATTAATGTGTTGTTTCTAGGTTTTGGGAATACCTATATTTTAATCTGGATTTGACCACTTTCACATGACAATATTACCTGTGGAAAAAATAGGGCTAAAGTTATACATTACTGGAAGACCAAATGCCTGAAATCTTGTACCTGTTTTCTTCAAGGTACTTCTGCTTTTATCTACATTGTAATTTTCAACTCAATCTATTTTTTACCAGAAATAGATAGCAAAAACTGATGGATTATGTAATGTATCTGTTTGTTTAGTATTGGCTGTAGCTCCTTCCATCAGATCAGTGCTAAAAATGAGCAATTTGTACATTAGTAGCACCACTGCATGTACTGATTACCTGGATGCTTAATGTTTTATGCCTTAACTGGTTCTGGTGTTCTTAGTGTGTGTAGATTAGCACTTGTAAGCCTGGAAAGCTTGCTGAACTAATGAGCAAACTGCTGTATCCTGAGACTCAAAGGTCATGCATTATTCCTCTCCCCATTACCACCACCCCAGGCTGTACAACTAGAATTGTGTTTTAATCTTCAGTTTAATACTTGTATGTGAGTTTCTCTGTCAGAGTCATAACTCTGACACTGTGGGACTGAAGAAAACTTGAAATCTGATACACAGACTAAGGGAATCTAGGGGATATTTGGCTTTAACAGCACATTGATCTATTTTGCTTAATTTAAATTAGACAGTGAGTTGGATGTCTGCAGTACTGTCTAGAATCAGAAAGTGAAAGACTTATCAAACAACATTGTTTGCGAGAGAGAGAATAGGTGCTAACTTGAGGAAGAATGTTCCCACTGTACTGGCATATCCTTCAACAATGTGTGGTATGCCAATACAGTGGCCTCTTTGCTCTCTTACAAAAAATATTTTTATCATGCTTTTTAAATTTAATGCTTGCAGATAAGTTGTTATATAAATTTAGCGCTATGTCATTTGTTAAAAAAAAGCCCCACTAGCTCCATCTTGGCTAAATGAAAAGCAATGAGTACCCATGAAAAAAGACATACAATTAGCTGTACATCATGTTGTTGAAGGAAATACATCAAAATGTATTGTGCCAACTCAGACACAAACCACGGGGTAGACTGCACTGTAGTTACATTTTTAAGTTCTGGGCGGCACTATCAAATGAGGCAGGAATTAACAATGAATTTGCTGTTCCTTATTGGGAGCTAGTAATTATCAGTTTTGCTGTCGGGATTCCCTAGACTAAACTCACACACACTTTCTAAAATTATAAAATCAAGTAAAGCATTATTACTGTCTTCAAAAGTTGATGTTTTTTTCTTAAAACATACATGAGTAAACACAATGGGGAAATAGTAAGGGGAAGAATTCAGGAAGTGGTACAAAGGAGAAAGGTGTTGGAGTGAGTTTGCTTGCATTTGAGCTCATTTAGTGCAGTGTCCTTAATTTATTGTGTTAAGAATTTATTTAATTCCAGATTTTATCAGTATGTTAGTTTTCACAGTACTGTCTCTTTATGCCTTGTTCTGATGAAAGGCAAATGCTCAGGGATGTGATGAGTATTGTTCTTGAGGGTTTTGCCATATCAGTACTCCTGAGACTTTGCTCTCGACCAGTGACATTTTCCAGCTTCCTATGAATATCAGACCCCATTTTTAGTCTCCCCTTTATTTCCCTCCCTCCAATTTTTCACAAGAAATTACCAAATTGGACAGTTTGATGCTTTTTTGATGAATCATGGGCAGGAAAATGTCATTTCATATAGCAACTACAATGATCTTGCATAGCTTGGTGTTTCTTTTGCCCTTCCTTGATGAATCCTATGAAGGAAAGTTGCCATTTTGCACAGAAGTTAAAGCACGGATATGTAAGGAAAAGATGCGGGGGGTAAATTACCCATGAGACTTCTCAGAAGGAAAAAAAAGGATGTGCAGAGAAATCCCACTGCAAGGAGAAAAGGAGTTTTTTTTCCCTGTTCCCCTCCAAGAGTGAGAGGCTATGACATTCTCATTCCTAGTCCAGGACCATCTTGCTATGATACCTGATTTTCTCTGAGCACTAAGGCACTTAGCTTCCCAACCTAGTTTTCAATTTTATGGTTGGAGGCCTTCCTGTGTTTGTATAAACATTCTTTGTATACAAATATGGCAAGTCTTAACAGAGCAGTATCTCCAGAATGTAAACTCCTAAATATATTGTGGGTAATGCTGCCAGGGATAAGAAAGTTTTCAAAATTATCCTTAACCATCTGCATCTGAAGAGCAGCTACTGGGCAGCAGTGTTTGCTGAAGGTGAGGCTGGGAGAGGGGAACTTTCACAGACAGTGGCAGTGATGCTGAAACAGACTTATTAGTACTGTGCAGAGGAGGGCAATGGTAAATCGTTGCTGAATCTTACCTTGATGTGACAGACCAAAATGGAACAAGAGATAGTGCTGGAAGATAAGAGTCCCAGGTTGGAAAACACTCAATTAGTCCAGGGGAAGAGCAAAGGACAAGTAGAAATAGTGCTGTTGCTAATGAAACAACTGGATTACAGCCAAAAGGATGTTTAGTGGCTGACATGCAGAGAGGTGAAAAGAAAGCTTGATGCTGCACAACAAACACAATTGGAACATGGAATGTGAGAAATATGAATCAAAGTAAAATGAAATAGTAAAGCAAGAAATGAAATGTTTAAACATTGTAGTGCTTTGTGTCAGAGAACTAAAGTATACTGGAATGGGACATTTTCAGTCAGACAACTGTGCAGACAAGGTGCTTTACTCTGGAAATGACAAACTCAGAAGAAATGGAATGGCTCTAATACTGAGGCAAGATGTAGCACAGGCAGTTAGGGGCTATAATACAAAATCTGACCAAATAATATCCATCAGACCTTGAAAAACCTATCAACATAACCATCATTTAAATATATGTTCCAACTATAGATGAAGAAGATGATGAAATTGAAAGCTGCCTTTCTCTTCATAGGGGATACAAGGTGGCACATAACAACTAAAACTATGAAACAATCAACTATTTTAAAAACACTATATAAATATATTAAAAACAAACGTACTGTATATCAATTAAAACCAAGATTAAAAAAGAATTAAAAATCTGCAAATTAATAACGCATTCCTGAGGCACTTACTACTTAAAAGCATGCCTGAAGATGAAGGTCTTTGAGTGATGATGGAAGGACAAGAGGGAGGGGCCAACCTGGCTTCTCACGGTAGTGCATTCTAAAGAGCAGCTACTGAGAAGGGTCTCTCTTGTTTCCTTGCCAAACAATCTTAAAAGCTGAGCAAGCTCATATGGAATGATACAATCCTTCAAATAGCCTGGACCCAAGCTGTATATATGCAAGCATCCCAGAGAAAATTGATCACACACCAGAACATTATAATCATTGACATGCAAAAGAAGGAAACAAACCAGAACCAAGTGCCATTGGAAAATTTGGTACAGTGGTGCCTCGACTTACGACCATAATCCGTTCCAGAAGATGGGCGTAACTCGAAATGGTCGTAAGTCGAAGCACCATTTCCCATAGGAATACATTGAAACCTCATTAATCCGTTCCGGCCAATAATAATAATAATAATAATTTAAAAAAACAGAGCAAGCCCCATCAGAACGCGATGGGGCTGAAAAAAGAAATCACAAAAAACACCCCACGCACACGGCTCAAAAAATATATTAAAAAACCACACACCCCACACAGCCAGCCCCATCAGAACGCGATGGGGCTGAAAAAAAATAAAAATAAAATAAAAAACAGAGTAAAAAAATAAACACCAAAAAACATCACAGCACAGAAACATAACCCCCCCAAAACTCAAACCCACCCTGCAAAACAAAGTAAATGTACTTACTCAGGAGCAGAAAGCAGCACCAAGCAGTCCGAAGCCTCCTCCGACGCACACGCTCTAACCATTGGGGCGAAAGAGCTACAAAGAAGCTCTTCGCCGATCAACGGTTAGTACCTACATTTGAATTTCCTGCCTTTTTCCCCTGCCTCTTTTCTGTTTGCAACTCGAAGCTCCAGCCGCAAGTCGAAGCAAAATTTTGCGACCGGAGCTGGTTGCAACTCGAAATGGTCATATGTCAGGACGGTAGTAAGTCGAGGCACCACTGTATAGGGGTCAGAAAAGAAGCAAGAGAATGACTCAGAGAATTCTATGAAGTCAGTAATTGGTTTATCACAAATACATGCTTCAAGCAAACAAACAGATGTCTGTATACGTATGTGGACATAACCAGATGGCCAATACATAATTTGCATAATTGGCTGCACAAGATGGAGAAGCTATATTCTCCCTGCCAACACAATACCAGACACAGATTGTGGTACTGATGATGAACTGCTAATATAAAATATTAGAGTAAAGCTGAAGAACAGTACTAAATCCTTGTGCCAAAATATAATTTAAACAGCATTCTGATAAATTTCAAGTCCACATAAAGAACAGGTTTTCATTGCGAAATTCAACTGATCATGAACCAGAAGAATTGTGGACTGAAACTAGAGATACAGTTGGACCTCTGTATCCACAGATGTAGCGATCAGTTCCATGATTTACAGTGGATGCCTGAAACCGCAGATACAAGGAAACCCTATATACCACATAAAAAGGAGTGGGACAAAGGCCACAAGGCCTATCCCCTTTTATGTTGCAGTAAACCACAGATTGCTGAAACCTCGGATAGCAATTCCATGGATACAGGAGTCTTGCTGTATTATTAGGGAAGAATGCAAGGAGATAATTTCTGTAATAAAAAGGAGAAAACTTAAGATGGATGACAAAGGTGACAGAAATAGGGTCTGAATCCTGAATGTAGCATTTCAGGAAATGTCACATATAGACAAAGAGAATTATTATAATGGCCAGTGCAAAGAAATAAAGGAGAATAGAGGAAAAACAAGAGATCTCTTCCAGAAGATCCATGAAATCAAAGGGAAATTTAAGCCTAAATTAGGAATGCTGAAAGGAACAAGGAAGCAGACTATCTGATCAAGATAAAATAAAGAGAAGGTGGAAACAGTATACTGAAGGCCTATGCAGAAGAGATAAAAAGAGTGACAGATTCTTTTGAAGAGGAATCCTATTGTGAAGAACATGTAATTCTGGAAAGTAAAGTGAAAGCTGTTCTGAAAGCATTGGGAAGAAATGAATCACCAGTAGATGGGATACTGATAGAACTATTTCAGGCCACAGAGACTGAATCTGTCAAAATCCTAACAAAAATATGCCAACAAATATGGAAAAACAAAACAATGGCCCTCAGACTGGAAATGTTCGGTATACATTCTAATTCTTAAGAAAGGAGATGCTAGAGAGTGCAGTAAGTATAGGGTGGTTGCTCTAATTTCCTATGCAAGCAAAGCGATGCTCAAGGTGTTGCAACAAAAGTCTGTACCTTATATGAAGTAAAAATTGCCTGATGTTTAAGCCAGATTCCAAAAAGGAAGAGGCACTTAAGATCCTATTGCAAATATTTGCTGGCTACTGGAGCGCAACAAAGAGTTCCAGAAGAAGACCAGTCTATGCATTATAGACTACAGCAAAGCCTTTGACTATGTGGCTCATGCAAAAGTATGGATGGTTCTGGAAGAAATGTGTGCTCCTCAGCACTTCATTATCCTGATGTGTACCCTGCATTGTGGACAAGAAGCCACTGTTAGGACAGAATGGTTTCCTGTAGGCAAAGGTATCAGACAAAGGTGCATTTTATCCCCCTGCTTGATCTGTATGCAGGACATATCATACGGAAAGCTGGACTATATTCAAACAGAGTGAAAATTGGTGGAAGAAACATCAATAATTTAAGATATGCAGATAATACTATATTACGGGCAGAAAGCAGCAATGACTTGACACGACTTCTGATGAAAGTGAAGAAGGAGGTGCCAAAGCAGACTGCAGTTGAACATTAAGACAAAAATCATGACAGCAGAAGAACTACAGAACTTTAATGTTGACAGTAAGGAAATTGAAATTATTAAAAGATTTTGTATACCTTGGTTCAGTCATCAATCCATATGGAGACTGTAACCAAGAAATCGGCAGACTAAGACTCAAAAGGGCAGCAATGAAGGAATTAGGAAATATCATAAAGTGTAAGGATATGTTGCTGAGGACCAAGGCTGATATCATTCATACTCTTGTATTCCCAGTTACTATGGACAGGTGTGAAAGCTGAACAGTGAAGAAAGCTGACAGGAAGAAAATTGAATTGTTTGAAATATGGTGCTGGAGGAAAGCTTTGTGGATACCTTAGACTGCCAGAAAGAAGTGGAATCTAGATCAAATCAAGCCTGAACTTTCTCTGGAGGCAAAAATGATAAAACTGAGGCTGTCCTGCTTTGAGCTCATAATGAGAAGGCAAGATTCTCTGGAAAAGACAATAATGATGGGAAAGGTTAAAGGCAGCGGGAAGAGGAAGCAAATATGAGATGGATTGACTCCCTAAGGGGACCACAGGCTTGAGTTTACAAGAGCTGAAGGGCTGTTGAGGACAGGACATTTTGGAGATCACTCATTCACAGGGTCATCATAAACTGGAGGCGACTTTACGGTACATAACAACAATGCACATATTACACTTGGCTCTGGGAGAAAATGATCCCCTTAGGTTTCAATATCGTTAGAAATCACATGTATTGAATTATCAATATTAAAAACAATAGAAACAGTAAATAGAAACTTTAGATATACAAAACAGCTGCCCATTCATACTTTTCGAAATTTATTTAAGAAAAAAAAATAACATGAGCAAAATGAGAGTACTTTCAGTGTTACAAGAAAGTATATAAATGTCTAGCAATAGTCAATCTCATTTTTTAAATACAAAATAACCACATGAACACCTAATATACAGGTTTCATTTGAATACATATTTATTAGATAAATATTAGGTTGTCACATCATCTAACTACATACAGTTTTGCAAGACTAAAAATCACAATTATTTTTCTGACCAGTTTTAAAGTATGAAATGATTGCATTGTACTGTACATACAATGTACAAACAAAGACAATGGCCATTTTTGCATGTTAATTCAGATTGTACTTTTCTTTATTCTCCTCGGATCACAATATCAAAAAATTGTACAAAGTATGAATTTGGTTACAATCTTTATTATTTAATCCTCTTATTTTCTTCATTATTTTTGTAGCACCCTAAAAATACACAGGTGATAAGACTAATACACTTAAGCTAATTATTACATGAAGGTAAAACAAACAAAAAAAAGCAACAAAATTATTTTCACAAAGGATCCAGAGTATATTACAAGTGAAACAATGTGGAGACTTCACAAACGCTAACAAACAGGATTCATTTTCCACATAAGATGGATCTCCAAGCTGCATTTTTCTTGTGAAATAAAAACAATGCACATTCCAAGGAAAATGAATGCATTTCCGTTAACATGTCTCTGTTTTCCATTTACATATGTACATATATCCCTGGAGTCTCCACTGCAGACATTAGTGTGTTTCCATCATTCTATAATAACAATTACAATAATAAGTATGTCTTGGCAGTAGAATTATAAATCTTTTTGAGTTCTTTCCCAGGTGGGTATCTATAGGAAAACAATTTAAAAATGCCCCTGAAACAAAGAAGAATAAAAATACGGTGGGGATATAATTTTGCCCTCCCAACACAAAGGTCATTCATATTAAGGCTGCAATCCTGCACACTTACCTGGGTGGAAGTCCCACTGAACTGGAGTTAAGAGTCGGCATGCATAGGATTGTGCTGCACATTATTCAGAAGGTTTTGGCAGTGAACAGATGAAAAATTAACCTTTCAAAATTTTCTGTACCCTAAAACAGTCCCAGTAAAATAATATGCTGATCAGCAGTTTCTTTTTATGGGCATTCTGGCTGTCTTCACAAAGGATGCCCATTTGATAAAATATGATGCCAGTGCGTGGCTGGATCTTAGCAGCTACTTTCACCTCTTTCACAAACCCAGCTCAGATAGCCCTTGTATCCTGTCAACTGGTCAATATTCATAAAATCTAAACCTATAAAAAAAATGAACATTTAGTTCTGTTACCAGAGAAAATAAATCGTCATGTGTTGGAAATGTTTCATTTGTTTCTTGGTTTCATAACTTTTATGCCTTCTCAACAGATACCTTACGGAGCATTTAGATTGCCGTTAGCAAAAACTAGTCCTTAACAGATCTACTTTTAAATAGTTCTGTTTTCAGTTAAAACAGAGGAAAAAAATCAATTCAAGTAATTAGTTCAAATAAATGCTTATCCAATAGCAGAACAACAATTTATAAAATCAGTGACAGAACTTGAACAGACAAAACACAGTATATGGCTTAACACAGGCCTGCACACTTTGTGGCCCATGAAGTCACATGCAGCCCCACCAGCCACATATTGTAGCCTGCCATTTCATTGCTTTTGGCATTTATCAAAAATAGAGTTTTGTTGAGCCCCTAGTGGGGCTTCACAGGGCTGTGGCTGATGTACAGTGTTCAGTTTAGTGGGCATAGAGTGTATGTGCCTGGCTTTTAAAAAGAACAAGGATAGCAGGGCAATGCAGTTAGTTCATGTTTAGCCGCCCATACAGATGATTCCAATAGTCATGTATGTAAGTGATCCAGCAAAAGACTAGGGAAAGAAGCTATGATAGTAAAAACAGACAAACATTTTAAAAAACCCCACACAACAAAAATTGAATTTGTTTTTAGAAAAGAAAGCTCTACACCTCAATGTCACAGTGGTCTTGCATCCTAATTGTGGCACTCTGTAATAGCCCAGGTGTCTAATAGCAGAGATCCTTTGCATGCGTATAGGGGGGGGAAAACTACATTCTGCACTGCTTTCCCCTCTCCTGTGCAAAGAACAGCATTATTTTCAAGGGGATATAACTTTAAAAATAGTTAATTTTTGTTGTGTTTGTTCTGTAGAGTGGAACCATAAACCAATATATGTTCAAATAGTTGCCCCTCCTAGCTCATTTGCATAGCAGGTTAGGGCACTGGCCAGATGTATTACATTTTTCTGTGAAACTTGTGGGGCTAATTTATCAAAGTAAAATATTCCCTTAGTCCAAGAACCCCTTACAAAAAGAAAGAAGACCCACTTATTTCCTGGACAATGTATTTTAAAAACATGTATAACCAGATGATGAAAATGTTGGATATTATAATCAAAGACAATACTAAAATATTAACAAAAGATATTTACAATAGCAATTCTTAAAATAATTGATTTTGCATAATGAACAGCGCTTCTTTTGAAAAAGGAAAAAAAATCAACAAAAGGATTGTGGAGGGAAAAGTAAATGTAGGAACATCTCTACATAAAATGTTTTACAAATTCAACACTCCTACTGGAAAATAATAGAGAAACTAAAACTGCCATTTCCTGTAATATCTACAGCAAGGTGCTGTGGACTAGCATATATATATATTTATATATATAAAACAAGATGCATATACAGCAGTGGTGATCAATGCTAAGAACAGATGCTCAAACAATTTACAAGCATGACTTTGGTGAAGAGAGCAAATTCAGAATGGAATGCACAGATCATGCCATTCACAGAGGGGAAGGCAGGTGGAGTTTACACATTGGAACCAACAAGCAACAGTTCATCTGGCACAAAGTTGAACGCCCACTGCTGAAATCAAATATGGGAATATTTGATTTGGTACTCAACAGGAGAGGGGACGAAGCAATCAGGAGTTCTTTATTCACAAAAAGTATCTGTACACAGTAGGCAGAAGATGAAATGTTGGCCCACATGGGCAGAGTTGGCACACATGCACGTCTTAACACACAGATACTATACATAATTTATAAAGAGAGAATGGGAGCACAGAAATGGGCCCAGAAGCAACTGGAAGCTCATGCAGGAGGGAAGCAACCACATGAGAAGCACAAATACCACGGAAGCATTGTGGCACGAGAGTCTGCAGCACTATGTATCAAACTGACTTAATTTTCCCGTGCCCATTATCCTTGGAAATATTTTTTTTAATTGAATGGGCAAAGGTCCTGGCAGCTAAATGATACCCCCCCCCCCCCCCAAAAAAAGAAAAAGAAAATGAAAAGGCCAAATCACGTAACACTATCTAGAAAATACAAAACAGACAATGAAGGGTATAAGGTGTCTCCCCCATTGCAAATGATTCTTTCAAGTCAATTGTTTAAAAATAGTATGAGCAGCTTTTCCCTTCCGCCGCCACCCCCCATCTCAAAGTGAATTTTTTTTTTTTAGATGTTTGCTAGCTTTGGCTGTTAGAACTCAGCAACCGTCTGCTGGCACAGATGAATGGGAAGTTCCTGGTGACATTTTACAGTTTTATTCTTTTCCTACTTCATATGTCCACTTTCCCCACTCTCTATGAATTTGTTCTCCTCCTGCACCACCTTAGTTTTTAAATTTATCTGGCTACTACATTATCACAAAGAGTGGCAATTTGAAATCAAGTTTGTTAATTGGGGATGAAGTTAGGAGAAGACAGAAAAAATCAAGGCATCCAAGTCTCTGTGTTAAACTGAAGGAATTACTCTGCTCATAAGATTGATAAAAAAGAAAAGAAAAAGGATTGCTACAATTTAGAAAAACACGCTTGCCATAGCCTGGAGATTCACAGGACTCTTCCACCACTGTCTAAACAACAGATGCCTCCCTTCAATGAATTTTGTGTTTTTGTCCTACATGGAACAACACTATTGGGTTTGTTTGTTTGTGCTTTTTGGTATGTTTTTATGGATCTGAGTTTGTTTGGCTAGTCTGCATGTGCTGCCAAATGTCCTTATTCTGTCTGACAAGCGTACAGGTTGAGGGCCTGCACAACTTGGGAACACAGTGGAACAGATACTATAGCAAAAGCGGGGAAACCCATGGAAGAACACGAGCTGGAAGGATATTCTGAACTGGTCATTGAGAATAGTTCCGTCAACTTTTCCTTCTTCTTTTGCTGAGACTAGTTTGTACCGGGATGCTTCTCACCACGAATATCACAGATCTCACTCTCGGTGTGTCTCCAGAATTAACAAGTGAGGCTTCTGCTGCTGCACAACAGTCTGTGATGCAGAGTGGCAGTCTACAAGGTCACCACCTTTTATGCCATCTTGCTATTTCCCACCACAATGAATGAAGCTTGACTCCAGCAGTTCTGAGATGAAGAAAGTAGGGAGTGTGCACCATTTGCTCAAGTTGAGAGTTTGTCCTCGTGGGAAAAATGGTGGGTTGGGATTCCTCACTGTGAAGCTACAGATGTGTCAAACAAGTGAGAGGTATGGGGGGGGGGGACAAAATACAGAAGGCTTCAGTTGTTCTCAAAAAGGGAGAGAAGGTCATCATTGCTATTGCTTGGTAAGTCAGGAGGATCCAGGTATGAAAGCAGCTCATCTGGATTCGTGAGTTCTGGAAGCAGCTGGAAAACAGAGGAAATGGAAAGGTAGTACGATCAAATGCGTGAAGCAGTTCCAGGCTTGTTCGTGGCTAAAGGTTTTCAAAGTGCATTTGAAAATTATTCTGACATTGAGGGAAAAGGTTGCTTTATACATTACAGCCAGCCCAACTCGAGGGGGCATTTCTACTCCAGTGCTATTTGATTACTTGCAGAGAGGGCCTTCCTTTGAGTAAGGCAGCACAGATGGTCTAATGTACCGAGAGCGGTCACAGGGAAGTATTCTAAGTGGGTGCTCCCCACCCTCAACATAAAACAAGTCCCTATATATGCAACAGTAGCATGCCAGAGGAAAGGCTAACTCAGATCTTTCACTTAGAGATAAAAGAACTATTTTGCACAGAACTTTCAAATATCCAGTCCCTCACCTGCAATCTGAATGTTGTAGCTAAATAACACAGGACTTATGCTTATATTTTTCCTCTATATACTGATCTTATGGCTTCCAAAGTATCTTTTGCTAAAAAATACAGTCACAACAGAACCATGATACTATGGACATTCATCTGCTGCAGTCATTGTCTCATGGCAAATATGTTTAAGGGGACAACATCTAACATCCTCTAAATCCACATGGGTACAGTGTTCTGTATTGATTTCCTTGAAATTGCAAACACTGTTGTGCTGATTATTTTTAGCTATTTCCAGTGCTACTGCAGGTATTCAATATGATGACATCCAAGCAAAATAATGTGTGTAATGTAGGCCCAGAGGACCCAGTGTGGTGTGGTAGATAGAGTGATGGACTACCGTGTTTCCCCGAAAATAAGTCAGGGTCTTATATTAATTTTTGCTCCAAAAAACACATTAAGGCTTATTTTCAGAGGATTTTTTTTTCATGTACAACAATCTACATTTATGTAAATACAGTCATGTCATCTTCTTCTGGTTGCTGCACAATGGTGGAGAGCGAGGTTTCACTTAACTGGGGCTTATTTTTGGGGTAGGGCTTATATTACGAGCATCCTGAAAAATCATACTAGGGCTTATTTTCAGGGTAGGTCTTATTTTCGGGGAAACAGGGTAGAACTCTGGAGAACAGGGCGCAAATCCCCACTTGGCCATTGAAACTCACTGGGGGAGTGGAACTGGTAAAACCACTCCTTAAATATCTCACTTACCTTGAAAGCCCTATAAGGGTTGCTATAAGTACATTCTGACTTTGATGGCACATAACTAATTAATGTAGGCACGAATTCAACTGGCAATTTATATCAGCATAAGTGATGCCATGGGATTTCTGGTGGCAGATTGCCAGTAATTAACAAGGTGATAGTAATATTCCTGAGTGCATTCCTGATCACGTAAATCCTTGTTTGTCCCATTCTCATGGGCAAAGACAGTGAATTGTAACATTCTTCTTGCCAATAAGGATGGCAAAGGATTTGGTTGTATTCGCAGGAGAATTCTTGCAGTGGTCACGATAATGTTTTGCACAAAAAGGCCTCTCTTTTTTTTGGCACAAAATTGCACAAATAGCGCAAATTATCCCAAACTATTTTGGCACCTTTATTTAAGGATTCAAAGTACTGCATGTTTCTTAATCAATCAGACCCTTCTCTTCTCTACATGCCTTACTTCTCAAATGAAAAGGACACTAGTGATATTTCCCCAGAAAATACAGAATTCTTGAGGGGTTTAAAAGAGCTCTCAGTTCTGAGTTCTTGCACTCAGCGGGACACAAGAATCTCACAGCATGTTGAGAACAGTCTAAATCGACCAGAATGAGGAATTTAATGAGTATTTCCATTCTTAATCTACAGAAGGAAAGTTTCCTGTCTCTTTCCTCTCCCCTGCAGCCCCTTGTTCCCCTTCTCAAAGCCTCATAAGCAATGTAGGAATGGGATATGGAGGACTGATGGAAACAGAATCCCCCAAAATCAGGCAGCTGAGATCCAGAGCCCATTTTTATTTAAACAGAATAACCTGATCATAAAAGAATCTTATCAAAAGGCACCTTTGAACTTGTCTATTGTGTAGAAAGGAAGCAAGTGGTCAAAACTCATGTGGCCTCTGAAACTAGCCCTGGATTATACTGCCAGAGAGGGAATGAAGAGCAAGCAAAGAATGGATTGGGAATTACATGCATGTCAGAATCCAGCACTATTGGTATACCCTGCCCCTTGTCTCAGGCTTAGATATCTGTCCACAATCTTACATAACTACAGCTTTCTTAAATATTTTTCAAGGTCCTTAAACAATAAAATTATTGTTAATCTTGCCTCTCCTTTTCTCCTCCTTTCATTCTAGTCAGAATGCAAAATAACCAGCTCCTATTTGGCTTCGACTCATTTTGCTTTGTGTGGTACCTAATTTTAATCTCTAGTTTTCTTGACATGGGGACTGCCATGTTTCTGGAGCTTCTGCTTCCAATTAGCACAGCAGCTCTTATTATTATATTTTTTCTTTTTTTTAAAGTGATAGAGTTCACTTGGTGACCTTCATTCTTTTGCCTATTGAGACAGGGAGAGAAAAATGATTCTGCCTCTCCTGCAGCGAAACCTGGCAACACTTCATCTCAAGCTGATTCTTCGAATTTGCATTTTCCATCTTAGAACTTTAGTTCAATTGTAGATCCTGGAGCTTTAACATCTAGCTGGAATGATAAAAGGACTTATCTGTTCCTCCTTTGACCCCAAGCTCTGTGATGCCCAGCCTGATGGTGAGTCCTAAGGAACTGGAAAGCTTGCATTTTAAATGATACTTCAGTATGCAGTATTACTCAGTATGAAATATTAGTCAACCCTAATCTGGATTTCAATTTTTAAAAGGTTTGTTTCTCTGTAAAATAACAGGTAAACCAATGGTACTGTATAATTAGCAGTTCTTAAAGCATGAATTAACAAGGCCAAAGAAACTAGTTTCTCACTGAACTCCCCCCCCCCCCCCCAGTCTTCCTGAGCTCCCCTCCGTGCCAGGAAGGACAAGAGACCACTTGCATGCCACGAAGCTGCATAAAATGGAAAGGCTTCTTCAGCAAGACCAGAATCTGCCTTGTGAATCAATGCACAGAATGAGGGCATGAGCTATGAAAGCTGTTCCTTGTTCCCCTCCTTTTCTCCACGTCTTCAGAAACTTGTACATCCTAAAGCAAGCAGATGAGAGAATGACACCAACTTACATCCAGCGAAGGTTCCGGCATGTCAGATGCTCCCTGCCCACCAGCCTGACCTTCTAAGGCTGAGGAGGGATTAAAGGCCAGGTCATTGTGTGGATGGTTGCTAGAAGCGGCCTGTGGTGGTTGCCGGGACTGCTGGGTAGGACCGCTGTGATGTAATGGCTGCCCTGACTGGCTGCTGGGATGAGGTACGTGCAAACCTTGCTGCATGGAACTATGGGACTGATCAGTGCTGCCGGGAGGAGGGATCTGCGGAGGAGGAGAGAAGCATGAAAGGAAAAGTGAGGTGACAAGGTACAAAGCTCAAAGATGGGTCGTGGGGGGGGGGGAGAAAGTTAAAACTTCTTCACTGCTAAATTATTGTATAATCCATTGTAAATATTCAGGACAGTTGTCTGTTTTTTGTTTTACCTGAGACCTTGGGATTTGTGAAGACCATATTGTCAAAAAGGAAAAGAAAAGGCAGCATGGACTACAAGGTGTACAGTCCAGCGCTGTAGAGGATCCAGATTCTCCTTAGACCCAACCTTGAAACTACTATATTGGTTGAAAAGGTTCGGTAATGTTTATAACCTGAATTTTGATAATCTGAGAAGAAAGCAGCTTTTGCAACACTTCTTTCAGGGGAACAAATGATTCAATTTCTGCTGCCATTTATTTACATCTGAGTGTGGAAAAAATGGCATCTCTATCAGAGAATTAGCTCCTGACCATGTAAGTTGCAGGCTATGGAGCAAAAAGAGCACTGCGATATGGTATATTTTCCATTCAAACAAAAGAAAATGGTTGCAAATACTGTTACTGAGCTGCATACACACACTTCCATGTACGTGAAACATATGAAATCATTTTATATGTCAATGTTTTAGTGAAGTACACTCCTTTTATACAGGCCTTCCTTCAATACAAAATGTTGCTTGCAGGTTTCTCTTCAGCAGCATGAGGAAAATTAAAAAGGTGTCAAAAACAAACACTGTACACTGCCCCTTGAAGGGAGTTGGCGTGATGAATAGCAAACAGACGAGGGGCCACCGAGTCCTGGCTTTAGGTTTCCACTGCACCGTGAAGCACACAGGATGACCTTTTACCAGTAACCCTCTCAACCTAACCAATCCCATTGGCTTGTGAGGGTAAAAAATAAGGCAGAATGATTATGTAAATTTTGCTTCTTGGGAGAAAGATGGGGTGCAAATGTAACAAGCAAATTCAGCTCATATAAAGTAGTAAAACCCATGCTCAAACATAATAGCACCATGTAGATCACCAGAGAGCGCTGAAAGTCCTTAAGCATGGACTAATCTCAATACACTTAGAAGGCCATCTTCTCATTCTTTCTTCTGCCTTGAAGAGATAGGACACTCTCCTTATTCACTCATATAACACACATTCCAAACAAACCAAAGCAGTAGTCTGTGGCACAGCACTTCAAAACTATGTCAAAAACCATTTTTCCAACAAAGAGGCAGCTGCTTAAATTGAATCTGCTTGCTTTCTAAGGTTGTTTAAATGTGGGGTGGGGGATGGGTTCAAAGGCTTAATCCGTTTCAGGCAAGACCACTGGTCTCCATGCTAGCAGTGCTTGTGATCACTCCACTACTCCATGTAGTCGCCTAAAATGAGTCCTTGGGTCAATTGTTAGGAGGAGAAGCCCTGACCTTGAACAAATGTATTTGTTTCATGCTCCCTGTGAATCCAGAAATCTAACAAACTAGCTTGACTATGTTTATTTTATAAGCCAATAAAGGTTTTATATTATTATTATTATTAAATGACTGCCTAGATCATACAGACTCACTCATGCATGCATACATTTGTAGTTACGTCTCTCATATTGCCAGGACCACTGACCATCCCTGCTGCAATTTTTAAAAAGCCATGGGCATTCTTCAGAAGTCTGGCTGTAACAAGGAAGAACAATATTTGGAAGAGGAACTGCAGCATTGTGGAGTGGAGTTAGCTTTCTGCTTACCAGCAGGTCCCACTCTGTCAAAATGAAGTTTTTATAGCGTCACTGCAGTGTCAAAGGAGAGGAGAGAACAGTTCTCTCTCATCATTGATTGGAAAGAGATTTTTCTCAGTAGGGAAGCCTTAGGGCAGGATACATGCCATATCCAGCTCATGGCCCACATGTTGCCTGGCTTAAATAATATGGTAGCCCAGGTAAGCCAGCGTTGTTCTGACCAAAATCCTGTTGCAGAAGTTATGTTTGCGGAAAGGTGATGATTTTTTGCAATAAAATATTTCCTCCTTATGTAGTTTGTCTGATTCACAAGTAATCCATTTCATTGTGTGGAAACCTTGGAAGCCATAAGGTGGAAGGAGGAAGTTTTTAATTACAGAAAATCTCTTCTTGCTAGTAGCATCATCCAGCAGTAGATGCTAGTAGCATCATCCAGCAGCGGATGATTACTCTTCAGTAATTAAAGACTCCCTCATTCTGTTCCACAGTTCTCATGTCTTCCACTCAATGAAACACATTACTTTTTGTGTCAGACAAGCTATAGGACAGGAGGATAAAGTATTTAATTACCAAAATATTCCTTGGATGCTTTTCTCTTAGCCTTGTGCAAATCCATGGAAGTGTGATCTCTGGAGGTCTAGGAACTGCCCCTGCAACCCCCACCCCAAAAAAGTCTCTTACAAAAATGTGTTTTTTTAAATTAAAAAGGCCCCTTGTGTGCAGTTAAAATATGTGAAGCTGTAAAAATTTTCTCAGGCCTTTTAAACAACTTGCATTGGGGAAAAAATGCTTGTAAGGGTTGGCTTTATTTTCCTGCTATCATAAAATAAGGTGTTTTGGGTTGCATTTTATCCAGTTTGTTGTATTTTAAATATTGTGTTATGCTGTGTTATGCATTCTTAGTTCTGTAAGATACGCAGAGAATATATCAGTAAGCATCCAGAGAAATATGCTAAACAAATGAAATACTTACAGGGTCTTGCATGGGATGACTTAGGGGTTTGTCGAGAGCTGCCATGCCACTAGGCATGTCTGGAGGGTGTGAGAGCTGGGGTGCATGCATAAAGTCATTCATAGAAGTTCCACTGGGATTCCCGTGGGGGAAATCAAAGTTGTTGTGACCTTGGTAACTGTTACCTAGACAATGCAAGAAAGAGAAAGGAAGAATTCTTCTTAAAGGGTGCTTCAAACTCACATGCTTCTGAAAAAGCAAAACAACACATAATGCATGAATACTCCAGTGTAGGGAGTTACTATTATTGTGCCACCTGCTCAATGAATAAAATACATTTCAACTCATTTCTAAACATGAACACAAAGCATTTATTACAATGAATGGGAAAAGTGTCCATAATATTTGGTTTAGACCAGGCCATTGTGTCTCTGCTCCCAATAAAAACATAATAATATTCATTCACTTGTTTGGAAAACTTAATAGTAACAAATTACTTGCTACATCTCATTTATAACACTAGACCCAAATAGCATTTTTCCCTTTAAAACACATTTTGACTAATTATGTTGTCCAATATCAGTACATGTGTGGTCGCCATACAAAAGAACAAGAGAGTAGCTGTGTTAGTCTATTGTTCTAACAATAACAGAAAAGTCTTGTGGCACCTTAAGGACTAGCCAGTTTAATTTCACATAAGCTTTCTTCTGATACATACAGTATGGCCTTAGGAAACACATTTTCTACAAATATGGAGGGCGGGAAAAGTAAGGGAAATGCAAAAGGCCCAGCTTGGTGGTGTCAATTTGTAGGGTTGTTAACACTCCTTGAGGATAATGGACAGCAGTGGTTCTTAAGAGTCACTGATGGGTGACAAGTACATTCAGACATAGGGTGTGATCAGACAGGCATTTAGCCCTGCAGAGATGGGTTGGTTTGCTCCTTCTTTCAGCAATCAAATGATGTAATTGATGGAGCAAACCAAACTCTCCCAAGAACACAACTGTCCCCAAACTGTCCTACATGCACATTTCTGGGCACCTGTCAGAGGAATCAATGTTTTTGGTGCAGGTTGGATCACTCCAATTTGGTGTGTTTCCAGTGCGTGCAAAAACCAAAGCAAGCTTTGCCTACGTCATGGAGGTACAGAGAAAGTGAAATTATATTTTTAGACTCTATTAGGGCAGCACAGATAGAATCATTGCCCCTCCTGTCTCCTCCCATGTCCAGGAAGGCGTTTGCGATTTCTAAAAAATATTTTCACTTTCTCTTGTCTTAAAGGTCTGGTCAAGAACCCGTCTACAGCAGAGCTTCCAGCAGCAGGGTATGCATACAGACAAACCTGCATGAATGAGCTGAGTAATATATGCACTGAGAAGAAAAGCAAAAGTCTTGCCCATGTTCACGACAAGGGAGATAGAGTGGAACCTCTTTGACAGATTCTTAGTCTGCTCTTTCCCTCTCAAATCTGCCTTTGCCTTTGTTCCAGGACTAGCCACTATGAGGTCAGGGATGAAGTGTCTGGAGAGACTCAAATTTTGTCCCACTGGCTTTTGAATATTTCCATTTCTAATATCAGATTTGTGTCCTGTAATTCTTCTGTTAAAAGACTGATTCATCCATCCCATGTAAAATGTTGTGGAGCATGGCTGGCAAAGGCGCCATATACCACATTGGGAGATGAGTGGGCATAATGTAATCCTAATGTTGCAGACTACATTACTAGGTTCTTTAATACTGTTCCCAGTATAGACATAAGGCCAAAGCTGATATCTGGGTCTACAACCAGACTTAGGTCCATATCAGTATCTCTATTCAGAGGTCTGCTGTTGCTGGTGATTAATCTTTTCAGATTGGACAGCTATCCGTAGTTACTGAAGTTACTAAATTCCTCTGACAGACAAGAGTGTTATTCTAAGTCAAACATGAAGATACTGGCATGTTGTAGGCCCACACATTGTAATCTTTGTTTGGAGATGCCACTGGCAGTTGGTCTGGGAAAACCATTTTCTTACCAAAGCTGAG
Source organism: Intellagama lesueurii (assembly GCA_037013535.1). Taxonomy (NCBI): domain Eukaryota; kingdom Metazoa; phylum Chordata; class Lepidosauria; order Squamata; family Agamidae; genus Intellagama; species Intellagama lesueurii. Next base: position 159,461,917 of record JBAJHW010000003.1, on the reverse strand, counting down.
ATAATTGTGGCTGAGAATGAAGCTGCAGAGCTTGGTGGCCAGATGTGCTATCACCTTATTTGGGATGGTACTTTGCTTTTCTGGCAGACATTGGTTTGCAGGACCTTGATGTCCATGGTGGTCAAGATTGTGGCAGTCTTTGTTGTTGCGGTTGTTTTGGCAAACTATCACTGGGCTGCAGTTTCCTCAGGACATCTGTAGTATCCCTGCTGTGACTCAAGAGTGTTGGCATATAGCCTGACTTCATAGAATCAGGCATACCGGCCGTAATAATCCCACTTCTGATGCAGTAGAGTGGCCAGAGTTCCCTAGCCTATGAATTTTTGGTAGGAGATAGAAAATACCTGGTTGAGACTCATGAGGCGTTGCCCTTGTAGTTTATGTCTTAAATATCTGTGGATAATTATTTCATCAAGTTGGGTAGCTCCTTATGGTGTTTCTCAGTAGAGCCTGTGCTTAAGGAACCTCTTTTGTCAGCCTCTTTAATTATGATGTCAGGACTGTTAACAGCAAATAGAGGCTATAGACGGCATTACACATTTTGTGATTTGTTGTTGTTGTTGTTCAGTCGTTAAGTCGTGTCTGACTCTTCGTGACCCCATGGACCAGAGCACGCCAGGCCCTCCTGTCTTCTACTGCCTCCCGGAGTTGGGTCAAATTCATGTTGGTAGCTTTGGTGACACTGTCCAACCATCTCGTCCTCTGTCGTCCCCTTCTCCTCTTGCCTTCACACTTTCCCAACATCAGGCTCTTTTCCAGGGAGTCTTCTCTTCTCACGAGATGGCCAAAGTATTGGAGCCTCAGCTTCAGGATCTGTCCTTCCAGTGAGCACTCAGGGTTGATTTCCTTCAAAACGGATAGGTTTGTTCTCTTTGCAGTCCAGGGGACTCTCAAGAGTCTCCTCCAGCACCACAATTCAAAAGCATCAATTCTTCGGCGGTCAGCCTTCTTTATGGTCCAGCTCTCACTTCCATACATCGCTACTGGAAAAACCATAGCTTTGACTATGCGGACCTTTGTCGGCAAGGTGATGTCTCTGCTTTTTAAGATGCTGTCTAGGTTTGTCATCACTTTCCTCCCAAGAAGCAGGTGTCTTTTAATTTCATGGCTGCTGTCACCATCTGCAGTGATCATGGAGCCCAAGAAAGTAAAATCTGTCACTGCCTCCATATCTTCCCCTTCTATTTGCCAGGAGGTGATGGGGCCAGTGGCCATGATCTTCGTTTTTTTGATGTTGAGCTTCAGACCATTTTTGGCGCTCTCCTCTTTCACCCTCATTAAGAGGTTCTTTAATTCCTCCTCACTTTCTGCCATCAGAGTGGTATCATCTGCATATCTGAGGTTGTTGATATTTCTTCCGGCAATCTTAATTCCGGCTTGGGATTCATCCAGTTTTGCCTTTCGCATGATGTATTCTGCATATAAGTTAAATAAGCAGGGAGACAATATACAGCCTTGTCGTACTCCTTTCCCAATTTTGAACCAATCAGTTGTTCCATATCCAGTTCTAACTGTTGCTTCCTGTCCCACATACAGATTTCTCAGGAGATAGATAAGGTGGTCAGGCACTCCCATTTCTTTAAGAACTTGCCATAGTTTGCTGTGGTCCACACAGTCAAAGGCTTTTTCGTAGTCAATGAAGCAGAAGTAGATGTTTTTCTGGAACTCTCTGGCTTTCTCCATAATCCAGCGCATGTTAGCAATTTGGTCTCTAGTTCCTCTGCCCCTTCGAAATCCAGCTTGTACTTCTAGTTCTTGGTCCACATACTGCTGAAGCCTACCTTGTAGGATTTTGAGCATAACCTTGCTAGCGTGTGAAATGAGTGCAATTGTACGGTAGTTGGAGCATTCTTTGGGACTGCCCTTCTTTGGGATTGGGATGTAGACGGATCTTTTCCAATCCTCTGGCCACTGCTGAGTTTTCCAAACTTGCTGGCATATTGAGTGTAGCACCTTAACAGCGTCATCTTTTAAGATCTTAAATAGTTCCACTGGAATGCCATCACCTCCACTGGCCTTGTTGTTAGCCATGCTTTCTAAGGCCCACTTGACTTCACTCTCCAGGATGTCTGGCTCCAGGTCAGCAACCACACTATCTGGGTTGTCCGGGGCATCCATATCTTTCTGGGATAATTCCTCTGTGTATTCTTGCCACCTGTTCTTGATGTCTTCTGCTTCTGTGAGAAGTATGACATTTTGTGATACTGTGTGATAAATGATGATGTCTGGTTATTACTTTAGTTTCAGTTTGATGACAGAAAGATTCTATGTGAAAATCCAATGCAGTGTTTTCTGACCAGCCATGGAGATCCATGAAGAATGCTGCAACACTCATATTAATAATCATCAGTATTCCTAATATCACTGACTTACTGTCTTATATTAACCATCTCCTAGCATTGTGCCAGCTTACAATATGAAGGACAAATAATTGGTTGATCATGTTGCATAATGTCACGGCCAAATCCACCAGGACAGGATCAAATTGGGACGGAGCAGGGATTAGGACAGCCCCCATCCCTCTGCCAATGGTCCACTCACTTTTTAGTGTACACTGCCTAGTCATCTACGGCAATCAGGATAGTGCTTAAATAGAAGGCTAGGCTAGTGACAGCTCATGTGGAAAGAGAGTGGTGTGCAGATGAGACTGTGTTGCCCTGTTATTCCCTACTCAACTCTAAACATGGCCTCTGTTAAAAATTTGCAGAAATCACATCCACATTATTGCAGGCTGTAAAAACACTGGAGGAAGAAAGAGGGATTCCATATTGTTTGCACCATGTAAGATTTCTACAGGAACATACCCCTGTAGGATTGTCCTTTCTGACAAGACTTTCAGTCATTGATGTGTTTTTATATACTGCATTGATCCAATAAATGTTCTCGGTTCCTTTATGTTATTTATATATATATATATATTTTGCATGCAGATATGTCTGACAGTAAATGCCAAAACCAATTATCACTTTCTTTGAAAACCAAGCTCTGATGATCTGAACTCTAGACTGCAAATCACTCAGTTATGGATTTGTCAGTGGCCTTACGTAATCTCAGACCAGATTCAATACATCACTTTAGGCTGACTCTGTAATCATTTCTGGATATCTTTTATCAACAAAACTGTCCTTGAATTTACAAGCTTTTAACTTCAGTTGTAATGTATTAGAAGAGGCCACAGCTAACCTAATTCTTATATACTACAGACATGAGTGACCGTTCCTTAATTAAATTTCTGTTAATTTTCCAGTTGTTGCACTGTGTGTCAATTCCTCCTGATATTTGAATATGCTGCTACATTTCAGAGTACAAAATCTCAACTAAGATTATACAGAGGGTGAGATAATTGTTTCTAATTTCTCCAAATGTAACACACAGCAGCTGTCTTTTTAACTAATGATATGACAGAGGAGTTCAGAAGAATTTAGTTTAACAAAAATATTTTATCTTAGTGATCATTTAAAATTTAGTTTCAGTTTTTGTGGCCTGCAGGAATTAGAAGCATCCTTAAGTTTACTTTCTGATTTATTTTTTTCATCCCAAAATGACAGCTGCTAAATCTTCAGTGGCTCCCATATAGCAGAGAAATAACTAGAAGGCAGCAGGCAGACATAGCACAGAGAAGAGCTCTCACTGACAGACAGGAGCTATTGCCTAATATGTATTATTGGACAGTGAAGTTGTACCCACACTACCTGAGGAGTAGTAAAATTAGTATTTGAGAGGACGGGAGAGTAATGAAAAAGGTTAAGGAACTTTCTGTTTAATATGAGGTGGAAGGAGGCAGAGGAGTTGTCAGTGGATAAGCAGAAGCTATGCCACATATGTATTTCAGTCACTCTTCTAGCAAGCTCCATCAACATGAGGTCACCGTGGTGTACCTTTACCCTTCAAGTTGGCAATATAAGCATGAGAGCACAATGGCTAGTCTGTCTCCTTCAGGCAGGCCGCATCAGCATGAAGTCACAATGATCTGTCTCTCTTCTTCAGGCAGGGCATATCAGCATGTGGGCACTACAACCTGTCTCTCTCTTTCAGGAAAGTAACATCAGCATCACATCACTGTGGCCTTTCTGTTGCCTTCAGGCAAGCCACATCAGCATGAGGGCACAATGCCCAGGCTCTGTCTTTGGGATGGCAGCAGCACATGGCAATGTCTCTCTTCCTCTTGCCCTCACCAATGGTCAGGTGTGAGCAGTGGGCCCAGTCACTTTCTCACTGAAGAAGCACTGGGACATGGCCTCTCTTGTTTACTGAAGTGAGTGCCAGCAGTGTGAGGGCATAATGGGACAGGATTTCTGTCACTGACATGGGAAGCAGCACATGAGAAGCATCAGGCAAGGAAAAGAGGTGAGAAGTGAATGCAGGCATCAGTCCTCTAAACTGAAGATTGAGGACCTGTGAGACTGTCAGCCGGTATTTCTTCAGTTTCCTCTATTCTTGCATTCTCATTTTCTTACTTCCTGTCGCATGGCTTTACTTTTAGCAGCGATCCAATCATTTGGCAGGGCCAAGGCAATTCTCCCCATCTCATCTGTACTGCTGGGTACCGTGGCATGCCCCACCTGAACTGCTCCCATTGGTAGTGGTTAATCAAAATACATACTACATTTTATATTTAATTCATATATTCATATCCATGGTATCCAGTGTAGTGTAGTAGGTAGAGTAATGGACTAGGACTCAGGAGACCTAGCTTTGATTCCCAGGCTCTGCCGTGGAAACTTACTGAGGGAGTGGACCTGGTAAAACTATTCCTTAAATACCTCATTTGCCTCCAAAACCCTGTAAGTCAGTTCTGATCTGGTGGCACATAGCAATAACATTCCTATTCGTATGACTTCAGGTGTGTTCCCAGTGTACAGAAATATTAGGGTATATTGATTTGCTGTTATTAGCAATGACTTGACTGAATGTTTAAAACTCCTGCCTTGGCTAACTGGCCCTAAGTAAGAGGCTGCTATTCCGTTTTAAAAAAAAAAAAACATTTTATTTTCATTGTTTCCTGAGCAACTCAGTTAAATCTCTTAACGATCATGCCAGCCTTGTGGTTTTAAAATGATGTGAATTAGGAACAGAACTAAAACCACTAAGTTATTTCATGTAAGCCACCGAACAGGATCATGTTGAGCTTTGAAATAATGGAGCAGCTTTTGCCTAGAGGGGATATGGTTTTGTCAACAGAAGAGCAGCAGCCCTGCAGCATTCAAGCCAAACTGAGAATGTGATGAGACTTGAAGCATCTGCATCATTTGCTTTCTGGCACAAGGTTGTTTGGTGGAGAAGTTTAATCTCAGGAGAACAGGAATCATTAGCTGTATAAGAGTATTTCTTGGGGAAAGCTGAGGCTTTGATCTGTCATGCAAATGCAGCAGAGCTCACTTTGCTAATCTGCAAAACAGCTAAGGCTGACATCCTCTGCACACATTTCCTAAGAGGTGCACCCCACTGCACATGGTGGGATTTACTCCTGAGAAATATAGTTAGAATCAGGTTGCATGTCTTGAAGAGCTTAGATATCCTCCCTGACTGCCCCCCCCATACAAATTCAGACGTGGGGAGCTATAGCTAAATATCTAATGCTTATGATGGTAGTGTTGTTTTTGATAAATTGTATTGCACTATGCCAAAATATGAAGTTTAATGAGTGAATGAACCAGGTGACACTAGTAGGTGAATACTTCTCTCAAGAATACCTTAATTTTAAACAAAAACAATGAAGATCAGCAGACAAAAAGACAGGCAGGCAAGTTGGCTAAGCCCATGGTCATCAAGCCATGTGCTCCAGTGTTAAAAGTCCAGTATAAGCGAATCTCACTGCCCACCATTTCACTCACATGGAAGCTAAGACTTCTAAAGGATTTTTCCTCAGTAGGAGTTAGCAGCCAAGGCACTGGCAGGGTCCCCCTTCATCTACCCTTGTGAGTCATTCTCATTCGGTTGCTTCTTGGTTGATCTATGAAACCAAGCAACTCGAATGTGCAAGAGGAGGGCTCATGGCGAGCTAGTACATCTTGTTGTTTGAGGCCAAAAATAAGTGGGTGTCACAATTTTTCACATGCAGAAGTGGTGTGAACTGGTACTGAAATCTGATTTTAACCCTGATAATGGGATAATCTCTTCCACGGTTCGATACAGTAGAGGGAGGCAAGCTATGTCAAGGGATGCAGGACATGCTATGTGGCACAAAGAGCTCTGTACTCCAACAGAGGGTAAAGGCCAGGGGAGACTCACCTCGCCCTTTAAAAGCACATTCCTCCTCAGGCATTTGCCTCACTTTGTGTAATAGCAGGGCTGGCACTGGAAGAGCTCCACTAAAGTCGTACTGTTAACATCAACAGTGTATAGAATTAATGTCCCTTTCTTGTGTGTCAAGGTTGGGGGGAAAGTTAATCACAATGGCATTAAAAGGGACAGCAATCTTTTGAACCAGGGTCTGTGATGGACCTCCTCTTGGATTCACACCATAATGCGCTGAAAGTGTTTGAATGTACCATGAAAGCTGAGAGCAATGCTCTCAGGAAGCAAGACCTATTTATCACAAGCCTGGACTCCTAGCAGGGTCACCCAAGGCAACATGGTCAAATGGTATCCATCCTCTTCAGAAATTAACAGCTGCATCAGTAGAAGATAACTGATCATTCCACTTAACGATTTACTCTATATGAATAAGAAATGCCCAGCATTCGAGGTGGATCCAGGCGAGAGAAACGAGAGAATCCCGAAAAGAGAAAGCAGAGATCGTACTGCAAATATATGTTGCCTATTGGTGCATACCAAATAAGAAGATCATTTTGTGCTTATAAATTAAAGGAAAGTATTTGACTGCATTGATCATGAAACACTACAGGTCATTCTAAAAGAAGTGGATGCATCACAATATTTGGTTGTCCTGATGCATTATCCATACTCTTGACAAGAGGCTAATGTTAGGGCAGAATATGTTGAAACAGAATGATTTCCTAATAACAAAAGTGTACATCGGACAAGGGTGTACATTATTTCCTTATGTGGTTACTCTGTATGCAGAACATCATGTGGTACTCTGGATTAGATTCTGATGAAGAGTAAACACTGGCGAAAGAAACATTAGTGACTTCAAATATGAAAATAACAGTATATTACTGTAAAAAATAGGAATATCTTGAAGCAGACATCAAAGATTAAAAAAGAAAGCGCAAAACTAGGATTACAGTTGAACAAAAATCATGACTATAGAAGTATTACATAATTTTTGTTCAGACAATAAAAAAATTGGAATTGCTGAAGGTGTTCTATACCTCAGTTCAAACAGAGATTATAAAGAAGACTGAGACTTTGAATGGCATCCATGAAGGAACTAGATATAATTTTTAAGTGCAATGAAGTTTCATTGGAGACCAAGTCCAGATCATCCATATAGGAGTACCCTCTATTATTATGTACAGTTATGAAATGAGAGGAAAAAAATATCACTTGAAATATGGCTCTCGATGGAAGCTTTATGGATACTGTGGACCTCCAGGAGAAAAATAAGTGGGTGCTAAATCAAATTAAACTTCAATTTTCACTAAGAGCTAACATGGCTAAATGAAAGTTGTTGTAGACACAAGAACAAAAGATTCACAGAAAAAGACAATGCTAGGAAGAGTGGATGATAGTTTCCAAGAATTGAGAAGGCTTTTAACTACAAGATATTTTGGAGACCTTCACGTATTTCGGAAATCCCTTGATGGCACATAAGAATACCATTCAATTCTTCAAAAAGCTGTTTATGAATGTGGGGTGTTGTGTGTTTGTATCCATGATTCAAAACACCAAAAAAATGCCAACAGGAAAAAGGATGCCAAGTTTTACATAGCAAAGGGCAGCCTAAATAATGACAACAATGGCAGCAGTCAGAATGGTCTGCAGGATACCCCCTTGTGCTCACTATCATTCTCAAAATGTCACCAAACAAGGGAAAGTCCCACTCAAACACAAAGCAATTGTCAGGGCTGTTTTTCAACAAGGCTCTTCACTCTCATGTGGTGAGAATACTGGAAGGAAGATGATAAACTCCCAAGAGCCCAACAAGGCTTTCTGGCTGCTTCTTTAAGGTGTTACTTAAAGAAACACTCCGAACACCTTTAAGCCACAACTTTTTTCTGATCATGTTCACCAATGTGCCCTCTCTGTGTGAATGACCTGTCCTGACACTGATATGAAGCATATAAGTACTAATTTGTGAAACTAACCACATATATTCATCTCTTTGAAATAGTGCTAATTGCTCGTCTATTTCATTAAACAAATTTATGTCTAAATGCCTTAGAGTTTCCTCTCAATGTACCAAAGTTTCCTGAGGTTAAAATACAGGTGTGTATTTTAAGCTCAGGACCACTTTACCCAAAAACTAAATTCCTAGTTTGGCATGACTTAAGCATAGATAGCAGTATGTTTGCCATTTTCATTCCATCATGTGATGGATACACTTAAACATTTTGTTAAATGTGCATGCTGCATAAACCAACCAGGTTTTCTCAACACATGTACATGTTACGAAATACATAGATGCACACTTTTCACACATGATACCAGTATTTTTCACCATTGGGTTCTTGTTGTTGTTAACCCTTTGATTTATATAGCCATTGGTGTACATACCCACAGAGAAATTTATGCAACTAACACACAAGGGATGTTTATAGAAAGCATAACTTCAGGTGAGCCTTGTGAATTTGAAAAGGCAGGGATCTTAGAAGCTAGTTAGTAAGGTTACTCTACTTCTTGTAGATCAGCTGCCTGGGAGAAGAAGAAATATTTGTGATTCTGTTTGTACTATGCAATGGATGGTTAGTGGCTGCATTGTTTGTTTAAGGCATACATGTGTATAAGCACACAGACATGAAACACTAGAACCCACCTTGGTTACTGTATTCAGTGGAGCTTGTGCCACCAGGTGGAGGTGGGATTGATGGATAAGGTGATGGGCCTGGACCTAGAGCTGCAATCATTTCCATCACGTTAGGCATGATCATCTGGCTAGGACTCATTGTTTTAAACCTCTTGGAAGGCATGCCATCTGGATCATCTTTGATGTGAATGTCTGACTTGATTGGGACAGGTCTCCAGCTGCACGTTGGGTCGATTGTGACTTCTTCAAACTCAGAACTATAAAATACGAGATGTTTCATAATGTTTTTGCTGCAGTATTTTTTCATTAGACTTTACTGATCTTAAACTCAGTGTACATACAGATTCTTTTTTTAAAAAAGAAGAAGAAAAGAACTGCTGGGATAGCTCAGTGGTTTAGATATCTGGCTGTAGAGCCAGAGGTTGGGATTTCAAATCCCCAGAGTGCCTCCTGGACAGGGGCTGGACTCAATGATCCATAGGGTCCCTTCCAGCTGTGCAATTCTAAGATTATTAAAAATGAAAAACCCTTCTTGAATTATTCACATAACAAAATGATGGACTAGCACCTTTATCTATTCACCCACTACCAAAAAGAAGGGGGTGGGGGGGAAGCAGCATTGGCTTTTTTGCACAGTGTTGCTCAATTGACTGGATTGTTTTCAGAAGAGAAATATTCATTTGTATACAGATTCTCTCATTGGCCACTTGGAATAACCGCCATCATGACCTCACAATGGAGTGAGCTTTTCAGCAACAACCAAGAAAGATCCCTTTCACTGGGCCATCAGATGTAGCTCAAGTATAACCCCCTTTAGACATGTTTTGAATAAGTGGCATCCATTACATAGAATTAGGCCCATTTGAATCAACAGAACCTATGGAGGAGCTGACTTGCCAAATCCCTACTGATTCAGTGGGCCTACTCCAGTGCAGCTTACTATGCTAAGTGACAGGATTTCAGCTGAAAACAGCATTGAGGTCAAATATAGAAAGCAGCTCCGTATGAACAATCTGTCCAGCAAAGACCTTGAGTAGAAAATTCATTAAGAACATTTGAAACAAAGGGATGGGGTTTATTTTTAATAGTGATGCTGCACTTACTTTTGTATAGCGTTGAGAATGCCCCACATATACTGGTCTACTTCCAAGCCCTCCAGCAGAGCTGTTTTACTAGAAGAGAAGACAGTGCATTCCTTTATTTACTGACACCCACAACATATATGATACTATATAGAACAGCACATGCAGAAGACCTGCAATCAAGAACCTGCAATCTCACTTCAGATTGGATGGTGGAAATGGAGCAAGTGCAATTGGATCTAATTAACCTCCATTTCAATGTGGAAGGGAGAATATTGAGATTAATGCTTTAACTCTCACACTGGGACAGGCCCCTCTTGAAAGGTATGAAAATATGAGCTATGAGTGCAAATTTGCAAGGAGGACAAAGGACCTAGGACAGATGGTATCTTTCTCTTACACTGAATCCTTGGTAGACTGAAACCACTTGGTAATAAATAGGCTCTCGCTGATTGATACTGGGCTTGTCTTCCCATACAAGGTTTTAGGAAAGGTTGGGGATATATCGCCCTATTCCTCCACATCTCTCTGTTAAGACTACTACCCTATTTTACAGATCCTCATATGCAGCAACATATACGTATGTGAGTCAAGGATCTCTGCATCTTCACACTTGGACAGATGACTGGAACTAGACAGAGGATGTCCAGAAAGGACACAAAATAGGGAACTACTTTTGGGAAACATTGGCTTAATCTAAAGGCTTCAGGGCAAGGCTGGGTGTTCCATTGGGGTCTGAAGGAAATTTGAAGGATAGCGGGGAGCAAGGGAGGGAGTAAAGTTATATAAAAGAGCAAGAGGCCTTTGGCAGCTCAAGGTAGAAAAACTAGAGGAGGCTAGAAGATATGAATGAGATGCAGATGGATTTCAGTCCAGAATTTTGTTGCAACTGCTAACATGGAATCCAAGGAAGTTTGGGGTAAATTGCTTTATCTTGTTCTCTTTGCATAAAACATTGTCTTGTCACATAATAGTGTTTTGTGCCTACCAACAAGCAAAATATCTGCAGAAATATGCTCTCATGTGAACCTTTTTCATGGTTCAAATGTCATTTCTAATTTTCTTTTGAAAGGAGAGACAACAATGGCTGGCCAAGATTTTTAGACTTAATTTCCCAAAGTCGAGCCCTTAGCAGCCAAAATTGACAGCCAAAATCCAGCAGTATACATTTGTACTCAAGGTCAGCCAAATAGGAACACCCCACCCCTTACAGCTCTACACGTTGCCAAAAAAACAAAACAAACAACTTGTTATGGACAGTTTCCTGATTTTCCCAAGCAGGTTTTAAAGGTATTCTAGCACAAGCAAACTGATGAGTGGGTGGGTCTGGAAACTTCCCTCTAGTTATGATCAAACTGTTGGATTCAGTAGCATCTAAACAGGGCTAATGTGTCTACATAGAAGCTGCTTTAACTTGAGTCCTTTTACTGTATAGGTAGAGCACATAGATGTTATTTGATGAAGAGGTGGTTTTGGAGAAATGGGGACAGAAACCATTCTGTTCTTATAGATCAGTACCATTACTCTGAATCATATATATATATTTAGATACTCTTAACATACCTTAATTTTTAGCCACATTCAATGAAAATACTCCCAACCCTTGCACAAAGCTCATGGTCACTGACTTGTTACTGAATTTCACCCTCCAATACCTGTGCAACAAGCAGCCCAGGGAGTACATTAAAGATTTTGATGCCATTTTGCTACTCAAATATCCATATATATTTAGTTCTACATGGCAGTCATATTAATCTTCATATGTACTCTCAATGCAGCATTTGAAAAATACAAATTTAGAGGTTGAGCAGGAGATCAGTAATTTATACTTCTGCCTGGAGAACTATGAAACCACAGTTTATTTTAGTTATTGATTCAGTCTATATACTGATTTTCTCCACACCCCGCCTCCTCTGTGAGGAGATAAACAGTCTTTAAATTAAAACAGAGGTTGTCAGATCTTTCAATCTTGAGTGTAACTTTCCATGCCAGCATGCCCCCTATGGAATTCCTGCCCATCTCAAAGGATTTTGAGCAATGAAACTACGCCCTTCCATAGCCTGAGACCCTCCAGATATGTTGGATTACAACTTCCATCAGCAAGGCAAGTGGTTAGCTCATGGGATGGGATGGAAACTTGTAGTCTAACACATTCGGAAGGCACACAGTTTGTGAAAGCTCATGTGAAACAATCCTCACAGTAAGATTAGCCAATGTCCTTCATGATAGACCATCTACTGAAAAACTCATATTTCCATTCCCTTGGACAAACCCTGAAGAATTTTTTTCTTTTTAAGGCAAACTATGCCACCTGTACACTTTTCACTCTAGTTAGGGCAAAGGTAGAATTTTTGCAAAGGCCTGGTTTGACCAAGGCATTTGCATCATCAGTATTTTTCTGACTTGTTAGGAAAAGGCTTTCATAAACAACATATCTTTAAACATCATATCTTATTTCGTATTGTTACATGATAAGGTGAACTTTTAAAAAGTTCCCTCATATTTTTATGCATCTTATTTGATCATTTATTATTATTCTCCATCTCAAAACAAACAAATTTAGTTTATTTTGCTTTTTAAAAGATTAGTTTAAAAATGTCATTGCCTCATACTGAATATTCCTACTCACTTGCATACAGGACACCTCCACGTCCCTCGTTCACAGTTCAGCTGCAAGTAGGATTCCAGATCAAAACACTGTAGAGCAGTAAAACAGCCATGTTAGCTAAACAACCCTATGGCTCAAGTACAATGAAACTGAATAAAGAAGTTGTTGATGGAGGGTATCTTTCCCTAATGTACAGAAGTCGTGGTAGGGAGATGAACATTTTTAAAGAATGCCTATAAGAAACAGAACATCCTCAATATATGTTTCCTGTGTAAATAGTACAAGCAAGTTTAAAGCATGGGAAACCATGGGAAACATTGCAGGTTAGATAAAAGGGTTGCGGGTAGAGAAGACTGGAAGGAATTTGTCAAAGCAGGAGGAGAGAATAGAATGGAGTAGCTAAGAAAAGAGAGGAGAGACATACCAAGACTGCACAGAAGAGGACCTCTTTAACAGTGGTCAGTTTATGAAACTCCTTCTCAAGGCTTGCCTAGAATACCAGCTTATGACTTTTTAAAATTTATCCAGGCCATCTCAATGTCATGTGAGCATCATATTGTTATTTCTTGATTATCGTTACTTACTGGTTTTCACTTCACCTGAGTGGGTTTGTTGCTTTTCTTTGTGACTATCTGACTTCCGCTAATGTCGCTTTTTGTTGTATCCTCTTATCTTGGATTTAAAATCATAATAATGTACGTCATCCTGAGCATGGGTGGGCAACCCACAGCCCACATGTGGCCCTTGAGGCTAATTTTTGTTGCCCCACAGAGCAGTTCCAAAAGCACACCACTAAATTTCAGAAACAATCAATGTTGCTTCTAAGCTGTGTAGCCACACAGAGCTGCATTGGTGCCATGCAGCCGAGCCAGTGTTGCCACCCATTTGCTTCCACTTGAAGGTGTTGCATTTTACATGAAGCTGCGTCTTTCCCCATCTGATTTCTTGATTCATTGGGAACCAGTAATAAGCTGTATGGAAAGCTCACTGGAATTAACACTCATACTCTTTCTACACTTATGGTACTAACTGGAGATCTGCCCCAAGCTCATGACCAAGAAATATACAGCCCACAAGCCATTCATAAATGATAGTCCATCAGAACTCAGTAACAATGCAGTGTTTGCTACCTACCTGCAATTGCCAGAGCAGGTTGGGTATAGGGGAGATTGCCGAGCACATAGCAGTACCCAGTATTTACCTGATTTATGACCTTTCTTCCTGGTAGGGAGACCCAAGGGAGTTACTGAGATCCAATATATATATACATTGGGCTATATGAAGTGGCAAGCTGTGCGGACCTGCATTATTGGGACACAAGAAGGCATTCACCTGAACATGTTTGCAATCATGGCCTCTTGCTGGAAGCTGGATCCGCCGGAATGTGATTGGACACTTCAGAGACACTTTGATAGCTGTCTGCTCCACTCCATCCTCCCCATTGAGGGTTGCATTGCCAGAGGAGGCTGCCACGCTGCTAAAATTCCTCTTGACTGTTTAAGGAAGTTTGCATAAGAGTATTAGAACTATCATCTTAATATCACAGCACACATTATATATGTGATACAAAATTCCCAGGACTATACTAGATGCAAATCCTGAATTTAACTCATTGTATGAGCCTCCACACAAAAGTTAAAAATATTGCTTTACTCACTTTTGGTGATACAGTGCTCAGCTGGAAGGAGACGTTTCTTTAGCAAGCCCTGAAGAACAGAACGCACTGATGGCCGGTGTACTAACTGCAAGACGAACAAATGTGACTGGGGGAAGAACAAAAGAAAAACAAAATTAAAATTCCTACATCTGTACAATCAAGTCAACAGGCCAGTTTGACCTGCCAAGCTGAACTGAGGATGAGACTTTCCGAGTCCCTGGCTGAGTGTGCTTTGCTCCTTTCTTGCCTTTCCTGTGAGAGTTGGTGAGGGAAGAGGGAAGGCCCTTCACAATGGTGGTGCCAGTTTTCCAAATGCCTCTTCCACATAGAATTGGTGGAAGAATCATCAATAGACATGGGATATTTGTATTTGTATCCCTGGAGATACGAATACGAATACCAGCACCACAGGTGCCTGGGAAAAACCGACCCTCCCCCTCAAACTGGCAGATCCACTTACCGTTCGCAGTGTGGTGCACACAGCCAGTGTTGTTCTCATTGTGCCAATCCGGGAAGCAGCCTGGCTGGTGCTTCCCTGCCTCCCTGCGCAGCCGACCACTCTGACAAGGTGGGATGAAGAGTCTCCCCACTCAACTGTTGAACCATCAGCTCTGTGGGGAGGTGGGGAAATGCCAACCAGGCTGCTTCCTGGATTGGCACGGTGAGGATGATGCTGGTTGTGCGTGGCGAGCAGTTACTGGACCTGCCAGTTCGGGGGGGGGGGGGAGAGGGTCCGGATTTCCCAGGCACCTGTGGTGCTGTTGATTGTATTCGTATCCCCAGGGATATGAATACAAATATCCCATGTCTAATCATTAATAATTTAAGATACCCCAATGATACCACATTATTGGCAGAAAGCAGCAATGGCTTGGAATGACTACTGAGAAACATTAAAGATAAAAGTACAAAAGCAGGATAGATGACTGATGAAACTTTTACAGATGTAAGAAATGGATGTGTGGCTACATTAGAGGCAAAAGTAAAAGGTGACAGAAGATGGCAAATCAACTAACTCTGTAAGTTCCATTTATTTAAATGGGCCTACTCTAACTGTGACTTACTATGCTAAAGTAAGTCTCAGTTAGAGGAGTCTCAGTTAGAGGAGGCCCTATTGAATCAATGGAATTTACAAAGGAGTTGACTCACCAAATCCCTATTGATTCAGTGGGCCTACTCTAGTGTGATTTACTGTACACAGCAATAGTTTGAAACTGTCCCAGAAGCTCATTAACTGACCCGATCCTGAAAACTTTATCCTGAATATGTTATCCTGGATATGACACAAAGGGCTAAAGCCAAAAGTTATGTACCTGCTTTGACTGGGGTTGCCCATCAACTAGGCAAATCTAGGTATCACATCATATCAACTTACTAATTTTATAAACTTGGAATTCAAGACTGTAATTTAGCCTGACTGGCTGAGTAATTCATTTTCTTCACACATTAAAAAGAAATAATGTTGGAAAAGGCATTTTTGATGCATGATAGAACTGATCCTTTGACCAAACTCCGGGAGGCAGTGGAAGACAGGAGGGCCTGGCGTGCTCTGGTCCATGGGGTCACGAAGAGTAGGACACGACTAAACAACAACAAAGAACTGATCCTGATTCTCTTCAAACTTTTCACTGGATGAGTGATGGTATTAGTTCACCTGGTAGTCAGAAATGACATGAGATATTTCCCCTGTTCCCCAAACAGAAAATTTAGCTGATGTTATACGTGGTGGTAAAAACAGCATACTGCCCTTAACATTTCTGAGCTTGTCCACGTTCAGAAGTCAAACGTGTTCAGGCCTTGTTAGTATTTGGGTCAGAGACGAACAGGAGATATCAGGTATCTTCAGGGAGAAGTGTTCCTGCCAGTTAGAGCTGACAGTTTAGACTAGATGGACCAATGAGATGACAAACGAGGAGTCCTAATAGTTGGAATTTAATAAATAACCACTTTGATCCTTTCCAAGTAGCTCAATATTCACCAGCGGTGGCAGCTTGCTTGACAGTCTCAACCAAGCTTTGAATTACCAAATTGCTGCATTATTCTGAACTACTTCTGGGTATATCATCATGGCAATTTTATGCACATGCATCCAGAAGTAAGTCCTTGGTTCAATAGAAGTTATTCTTGGGTCAATGCATATGGGACTGCACATGTTCTAAGAGTCTGATTGGGCTCCAAATATACCTGAGGCCAGAAACTAAACTTAAGGGTGATTTAGCTTCTTTCTGATTTGGTATTCTCAATAAAATAAAATCCTTGAAAAAGACCACTAACAAAAGTAAAACACCAGTGAACTGGAGACTAGAAC
Source organism: Intellagama lesueurii (assembly GCA_037013535.1). Taxonomy (NCBI): domain Eukaryota; kingdom Metazoa; phylum Chordata; class Lepidosauria; order Squamata; family Agamidae; genus Intellagama; species Intellagama lesueurii. Next base: position 159,445,390 of record JBAJHW010000003.1, on the reverse strand, counting down.
TGCTGAGTATGGTCAATCATTTTCTCAAACTAAAATACTTCTTTCTTTCATCAGAACTAAGTCATAGAGTCAGCAGCAGCAGCAGGTCCAATGTACTCACACAACAGCATGCTGTGACAGTAATTTGGATCGTATTTCTTCCTGGCTGGCAGACGTGCTTTAGGTGCAAGGGTTTATGTGATGTCTTGTTGTCACCTCGTTCGATGGTAAGTGGAGTTGCGTTGACACTGACTTGGACTGACGCTGGCCAGTTGGTGTTCATCTGTCTGTCTTCATGGTGATAGCACTTGAACTGGAGTTCTAAGTCTGACCTGTTATGGAAGGCAAATATTTGGCCTTAGCATAGGCAGCTGCTTTTTATACTACTAGAGTAAATGACACTCCTGTGTTTTTGTTAACAGTGGGTAGATTTTTCCTGCTCCTTTAACTTGCTTTGTGCAGTGTGGCTCTGTTTCAAATTTCTGACAAATAAATGCATGATGCAAGGTGTTTTTTTTTCTGTGAAGACCATTTAAGGTAGAATGGGAAATATCTACTTATAGTTCCTACACAGCTGCAAAGTTATGAGGGTAATAATAATATCAATACATTACAATCCCACATGAGTTTTCATATCGATGACCTCAAAGCAGCTTATCCAAAGGTGGCCATCTAAACTGCTGGAAATGACTCAGAAGACAGGATGAACGGTGTTTTGTGGAATCTCCAAGAATTAAGGGTTAGAAATAAGAAAGTTAAATATACGCACTGAATCAAAGTAAATAGACATGTACTACCAGGTTTCTCCTTTCTAACTCATATCTGTTTCTGGTTGCCACATAGCAATACCAGAGAGGCTACCAGAAAGACAATGGCTGAAATCCAATAGTAAGTCACAACTAGAGCAGGCCTGCTGAATCAATGGAATTTATGGATAAGTTGACTCACCAAATCCCCATTGATTCAATGGGCCTACTCTAGTTGCCAATGAGAATCCAGCCATACTAAACACTTGGTAGCAAGGGCACTGTCAGTTATAACTGTGTGCCATCGAGTCAGTTCTGATTCATGGTGACCCTTCCATTGTTTTTCTAGGCACAGAGTAGTCAGATTTACCATTCTCTTCTTTGGGGGGGGGGGTGTCACTCTGGGACTGTGTAGCTTCCTACATAGGCTGGCTCTTCTCCTAGGAGACACCCAACCTCTGGCTCTGCAGCCAGATATCCAACTCACTGAGTTGTCCACTCAGCTAAAGGTACTGTAGGCATTTTAAAAAGAGTCAGGGCCCATGCCCAGAGGGTAGTATTCTGCACACAGTTTATATGTGAGACTTAGAAATAATTACCAGAAGTTTTACCAGAAGTTTTACCAGAAGTTTTACCAAAAACAAAGTCAGCAAGTTGTTCACCAATCAAATCATATCAAGTGAAATAACTTAATTAATTTGTACCCCATCCCCACATCACCCTAAATATAGACTCAATTCGCTAATTCCTTTTCAGTTACAATTAATCTGTGACCTATGTGGAAAATTGCACAGAAAAGAGTGTATGCATATACAGACATGTATAATGAAGCTGGCAATGTTCACACCATTATGGGGTTTCAAAAATATGACAGCCCAAATCAAAAAGCAGTCAAGGCCAAATCAATGAGTCACCTCTATTTAATTTTTCAGTTCCCAGTGAGATCCTGTTACAAAATGTAATCAATTCCCCTTGAGTCAATTCAATTCACAACGTTCATCAATAAGAGTTACCACCATAAATTAAATTCAAAATAAGATAAAGGGGTTCACAATTCTACTTGTCTGGAGTATCAAGATCATGAGTGGCCAATGGAAAGAGAGGCAGCATATAAATGGAATAATTTAATTAATAAATAAAATAGAGAATGGGCAGATTAGATAGATGAAAGAAGCAAGGAAGAAATTTATGAATAGAATTGTGGGGTAGGAAGAAGGACCTCCTTCCCAGATTGTTGAACTTTCCGGGGGAGTAAGAAGTAGATTTTTCTTCCTTTCTTGCCCATTAATTTCCCTCTGTCCCTTCCCCCACTTTTCTCTCCTTTTTCTCCAGGAGCAAAATTCTATGTACTTTCCTTCCCAGTTGCTTGACTGCCCCATGAGAATTAAGTTGCTTGACTCTCCTCCATGAGAATTAAGCTGAGGAGGAGGAGACTTTCAACTGGCACCAACAGTGTCAAAGTCCCTGGGTTTAACTGTCATACAAAGGGGGAGGGGGGGCAGTTGCAGGAGAGTCAACCTTTCTTCCCAGCTGCAGCCAACCTTGAAATGCCCTTGTTTTGCAAGAAATTCAGCTGGCAGCCATTTCTTGAGAAGCATTTTACTGTATGTTGTGCAGAAACTCAGTCATTTAAACATGCACAGGCCATTCACAGTTGATAATTATATTTACAGTTTATTATTCAAAGTGGTTTACTTTTTGTACTGGCTTAAAAGAAAGCCTCACCTAAATTTTGATTTATGTCTGAAAAAAGCCACCAAAGGAACTAACTTGTAGTTCACTGAAGGTATCGCTCGCCATGTCATTCTCTCTCACACTCACTCATTTTTACAAAAACATAACAGAAAAGCAAGGAAGTTAAAGTCAGGCAGAGTTGTTTTTCTCAGTGTATGTTAGACCACTCAGAAAGAACCAAGCTATAAACGGAGTACGGGGGGGGGGGGGGCACACCTGTGACTGGCCTGTCTCTTAGAGAACCTGGAAAACATCAAGCCAAGAGAGGTATCTCCTTTGGCAAAGGTTACACCTCTGTGTTTCTGAAACTATGTGCTGCAATAGAACTCTTAGCATTACCATTAAATATATAATCATTAAATAATTAACCATTCCCATGAATGCACAGTGTCCACCCATGGAAGAGGGTGCTGTCTGTATCTCTGCTGGTTTAGCACTCTGGCCTTGCCTTCTTCCAACTGAGTTGTGCAGGGCTGGGTTATCCTGCCTCCACACAGGGTATGCCAGGGTTGTTTCTAATGCAGAATTAACTTCCAGTGTAGAAAGAGAGAGAAAATACTACTGATATTGAGCCAGAACAGAATTACCCTTTTAAGAGCTGCCCATTATATCTCTTTGTGAATTATTAACAGTGTGTTTTTCTTTTTTCAATCAGAAGGCACAAAGAAAACAATAACTTTTGCTATTTGGGAAAAAATCAGGACAAGGCCATAGGGTCCTCAAAACAAGACAAATACAGGAATAGGTGAAAAACAAAAAAACAGAGTGAGTTTTCAATGATAATTCACCTTCCTTAGACTCTGCACCATGTTCTTGTGGGTAGCAAGAACCCAAAATATGTTTATATTAAAACATAAAGGGGAGAGGAAGGGGGGAAATCAAATTGCTGGCCACCTTTTGTGTAGAGAGATGGGTCATAAATTCCAAACCACTGGCTCTTGCAAACTACAACAATCTCCATCTAAGAAGCTGAACCTGGCCCCCAACAGTGGCCATGAAACTTTTGGGACTTTAATATAAACATATTATTTTGGAGCTACCCACAAGAACGTGGTGCAGAACCTGAGGAAGGTGAATTATTATCAAAAGCTTGCTCTATTTTTGTTTGTTTGGTTGGTTTTTTATTTTCTTAATGGTCCAATAAAGGTATCACCTATTCCTGCATTTGTTTTGCTATTTGGTTTCCATTTATGTTATATTGTAACCAAGAAATACATATTAAGAACATGGTAATATTGGACTAGTACTACCGTGTTTCCCCAAAAATAAGACAGGGTCTTATACTAATTTTTGCTCCAAAAAATACATTTGGGCTTATTTTCAGGGGATGTTTTATTTTTTTCATGTACAACAATCTACGTTTATTCAAATACAGTCATGTCATCTTCTGGTTGCTGCACAATGGTGGAGGGTGGGGTTTCACTTAACTGGGGCTTATTTTTTGGTGTAGGGCTTATATTATGAGCATCCTGAAAAATCATACTAGGGCTTATTTTCAGGTTAGGTCTTATTTTCAGGGAAACAGGGTAGTATCAACTAATATGTGCTAGAATGAGGGATCATGTTTACATTCTGTCCTTTTGAGAGGTATGATCTAGTGGTGACAGCAGTACAGTGGTGCCTCGCTAGACGATTGCCTCGCAGGACGAGGAAATCGCTAGATGATGCCTTTTTGCGATCGCTACTGCGCTTCGCAAAACGATGGTCTCCTATGGGGAATTTTCGCTAGACGATGAGGTTTCCCCATAGGAATGCGCCGACTAGTGGTCAAAAGCTGTCAGTGCATTCCGACGGGGACCCGCACTCGCTAGACGATGTTTCCCTATGGGAGATTTTCACTAGACTGAGTTTTCCCTTTGGAACGCATTGAAGAGATTTCAATGCATTCCAATGGGAAAACGTGCTTCGCTAGACGATGTTTTCGCAAGACAGCGATCTTCGTGGAACGGATTAACATCGTCTAGCGAGGCACCACTGTATAATATTTTTACTGGTCAGGCAAAAATACTTTTACCTGGGAGGGTGTGTGTGTCAGGTACTGCTAATTGTTTATTGTAATATGGTTGCTGTTATAATTTTGTTATTTGTTTAACTCAGTTTTCATTAATAGAACAAAGTGAAGTCCCCTGCCTATTTTAATTCAGAACCAGAAGTTTGGGAATTACAGACAAAGTTGCTTCGGAGAATCCTTCAAAGTCCAAGAGGAATGGGACCTGATGTGTACAGAGGCTACAGGAAGAACAACCTCATTTTCTCCAGACATTCTGGATTAATTCCCTTCATCTGTTAATATTGGCCATGCTGTGTGGGGCTCATGAGGGTGCCAACTTCTGACACTGTAAAAGTCTCAAAACTGTGCCAGCTGAATGGCCGTACTACACATTTGTAATAAAATATTTGTTTAGTCAAACTGTAGCATCCCTTCTAACTCGGAGAGGCACCGAAACAAACCAAACAAACCAAAACAAACAAAAAAGCCAGACTTGTTAATATTGAGAATTCAAGGTATAAAAGAAGTTCACTCCTCATTCCCATCATTACTATCCTGTATAGGATAAACTAAAGCCAGCTCTTACAATGCAATATCACTGCTTGTGCTACAGTAGGTCATATTCCCAAAGCTATCTTAAAAGCAAAACTAATAATAACTCATACTGCCATTCCTCAAGGCTGAATAAAAGGTTTCACAGTCTGCTTTTAACATCTTTGAATCTAGTAATTTAGCATGTCAGATGCAGCAAAGTATGTGAGCTTTGTTTGTAAGACAGGAGTTCCTTGACCTAGCTGTTTCTACAAATCTTTTAAAAGTCCAAGACAAGAGCTTGTTAGTGAAAGTCGTTTGCAAAGAGCATTTTGCAGTGCATTTCCCAGTGCAGCTCAGGTCATGTGTGGACTAATTAGGAAAGAACTTTGAAACGTGCCAATTAACTTATGAATGACCTGAGCTATGTTGCACATCATTTTCCTTTGTTCAAGCATGCCCAGCTCCAGAAGAGCCTTACATTTGGCTGATCAAAGTTAAAGAGGGACAGGAAAAGATACATCTGCTTAGGTCATTTATTTATATCACCCCCCCCCCCCGAAATAACCTCATTCTGTTTCAGTGACAAATATAAATTTCACTTGCATCTTTAAAAAGTATTACTTTATACCATTGTTTCATTCTTACAACCAAGCCTCATATTCATTTTACACTCCATATACTCCTGCATGGTTCCCTTTGTTTAAACAACAGAGGGAATGTCTTTAAAATATTCCCACAGTATCTTTTTAAAAAATTAATCAGTCATTGTACTTTATAAGGCTAAGGATATAGGAAGTTGTGAAGTGAACAGTTGTGACTTTCCTCCTTTCTAGTGTTGCTTCTTTCAGCTTCATTCTGCCTTGACCCGTCCCCACCATCAACAAAAAGAAATACACAGAAATGAAATAAATGCCCATGACCAATGCACAAGCGAAGTCTGAGAGTTATTATGAAGATGAGAATAGTGTGACTTCATTAGATGTTTCCTTCATATATATTCATACACACACACACACACACATATATATAAGGTATTTCTGGGTTTATATCTATATCTGTACAGTATCTATCTAAACCCAGAAATACCTATTTACATGTATTTTGAGGTGTATTTACCAGAATTGGCCATTAGAGGGAACCAGAGACCATGCAATGTATAAAATTTGATACTTCTGCATTTTTCAGGATTTGTGGGGGCTTGGAATTGATCCCCCCACGGATACCCCTGTCCCACTGTTGATGGCTAAATGGTCCTATTAATATACACAAGCCTCCTCACATCAAAGAACATGGCATCTATCTCCATCTGCTGGCACAGATCTGAGGAGGCTGGAAGCTGTTGCATCTCATTTCAGTTAACAGTTCCCGTGAAACTGGAAGCAACTCTCTGGGTCTCCTCAAGGTTGTGCCAGGGAAGGAAGGGGAAGGGAAGGAATGTGCCGATCTGGGGAGTAGGGCTTTTTCCATCACAACAAATTACAGGGGAAGGTAACTTCTGGGGATGGTGGGGGGGGGGGGTTTCATCACTCCAATCTTTGAGGGCTTCTCTCCTTTGAACACCTCTGTCCCCAGCAATGTATTGGCTCCAAAATTGCAAATCCTGCCTACAGAGCCCTCCAGAGAGACAAGATTTCCAATTATGGACCCAAAATGTTTTTGTTCTCTGGGGTGTTGGGGGTTTGGAGAGTTCTGGCGGGAAGCTGCACCCAGCCACAGGCAGTCCTCGTTTTAGTTGCTGTTAGTTTCTGGTTTTAATCACTTGACGCATTTGATTATTATGATAGTTTAATTATTTTTAATGTGTAATTTTATTGTGTTTTGGTTTTACTTGTTTTAACCTTGTGAGCCATTTTGAGTCCTCTTATGAGGAGGAAGAAAGCAGCTTATAAATGAGACTAAATCAATCAATCAATCAATCAGAGTTAAGCCACACTATCTGATAGTAAACCTTGTTTTAGTGTAGAAATAAACTATTTATGTTCCAGTTATTTAATATAATCATGGTTATTACTGAAGAGAAACTTATTTACATTTAAAAATTTAAAAACATCTTTAAATCATTTTTTGGGTGTGGTAGATACGATTTCTTAAAAGAAAACTGATTATTATTCACCCTGATAGCCAGATCTGAAGAACTACTTATCACCTTGCAACAGAGTTGAATGAGCTGTCAACCGGTTCCTCAACACAGATGTAATGCTTAAGCATGGTAAACAGGAAACCATATTTGCAAACTCACTACAACCAATGGTTTCATATTGGGATTTACAGCTAATTCTTAACCAAGACTGAGATGCACAGACAAAATTTTATCATGATAGTTAAGGAAAGGAAAGCATTATGTACATATACAGCCTCTCATTTTCTATTTCTAATAATTCTAAATGCAACAACAAAGAACTCTGATAGAGGAAGAACCAGTGACACTTTTCCCATAAACTGCATATTCTGAAGGAAAATTTTAAGGATAGGGTATGCGAAAACATTTACAATGTGGTTACTCCAAGATAATGAAAGGCAAGCTAGCTACAGGACCTCAACATTAGGGCATTAACATTTAGACATGATCCACTGAAAAATGCCATTAGCTTCACATTAAAGGAAACAAAGGTTCACAACTAATTCATTGATGTCCCAAGCAGAGTGGGTAAATCATATAGATATCCTCCACACACGGGCTGGTGCAGATAAATCACTGTCCACATTTTAATTATGATTAAGGCAGAACTTGAAAAGTTACTTTTAAGAAAAATTTGGCTGAGGCCCATGGATAATTGAGCAGTGGTAGGATCATGCTCTGGTCCCACAGCATCAACCTATTGCTGCTCATACATGGTTTGCAGTGGAGTGAGCCTTAAACCATCTCACTTATTTTTAGTGGCCACTGGAAAGAACATTGGCGCTACACAAACCAAGGTTGCAGCAGCCTGCAAAAAGGCATGTGACCCAGGGCAACATCTGTGTGTGGAGCTGGCAGCTCCTTGCAATGTCAGCTTCTTCCTGCAAGTGAAACCTAGCTTGGGCTTTGGAGGATGGAAACAGACCCTTTCTAGACATTTTTTGGCAATATGTCATACCAGACATCTCATCATATTCATTTATGGCCCTTACATCATTTATAACAGCTCAATTTCTTTCATGGTGATAACTGAGAACTGATGATAAGTATTTCAAAGCTTGAATGTATTCATTAAGGCTTGTTGTTAGTTTAAACAGTGACAAAACCCTCCAAAGAAACTCATTTCCCAGGCCCATACTGGTTTAAGAGATGATGCGTCAAGCAAATGATCATGCAGTAATGTTAACAATGGTTGTGGTCTGTGCAGACCTAACTCTTGACCCTGATTGGTGGCACTGGAAGGAGGGGGAGGGGAATTTGCATTAGGCAGAGGAAACAACCAATCCCAAAGCCTTTAATCTTAACAATGTATAATGAACATGGCACAGTCTGTATATGCCAGCTCCTTTTGATGGTGGTTATGGATATATGTTTTGCTTATTCAAGCCACGTAGAAGGTGATCTTTTGGAGTGACCCATATTTTAAAGAGGTTAAGATTACTTCTCTCGAGCCCTATTTAGGTGATAAAAAAAGTAAAATCTGAAAAGTAACAGCCTGAAGAGGAGTGTCTGCTACACATGAAGGCTCTCTGTACAATCAGGAACATCCAGAGTTCCCAAGTATGTGAAGCTGGCTGGATTGTTTAGTGAGTTGATGGGTACATGGCTGTGGAGTCAAAGACTAGGAGTGTGACTCCCCACCATGCCTCCAGGGAGAAAAGCCAGCCTGTGTGGCCTTCGGCAGACTGCACAGTCCCAGAAGTGCCCCTAGAGGACTGGTAAACCACTTCAGGATACCCTATACCTAGGAAACCTTGGAAAGATTGACTGTAAGTCAGAATTGAATTGTAGGATGTAATTATTATTATTGTTATTATTCTATAAGTAAAGGAAATCCTCTTTTTCAAATTGTTGTTCTCCATGTGAGAAGAACAATGGCTAGTGTGTGCTCCTCTGTTTACTTCTACCACATTACAGAACAGTGTTTTTCTCTCATTTTCTCTCTCTGTTTTAGTATAAGCAACTAATGCACAAACACCATTAGTGGAAGTCGTTAACATTTTAGAGCTTCTCGCCAGAGTACTAAGCATAAATTATTGCCAAGAGGTGAATTACAGGGTAAAGAAGTAACTGATCTCCAACTAAAGAAAAAGCATCTTCTACATCAATTTGTTCTTAACACTGCAAAGCCACTCCCACAGTGCTCTGCTCTCCAAACCTACCTCCACATTAGCGTCTGGTGGACAGTTGGCCGTAGGTGAAAGACATGGTTGCTGACCGCCAAGTTGTGTTCCAGCCGGAAGGGCTCTAATACAACTCCATCCCTCACAGGAAACGTCAGGCGTAATTCATCATTGTGGTTGGCTGGGATCGAAGAGGGAGAGAAAGTGTGAACTTTCCCTTTAGTATCTGCAGTGCAATAATAATGCTTTTATTTATTCTGAACAATATCACATAGCTCACTAATCTCCTGATGGGTTGATCCTACAGCCCAGTCTGGGATTACCTTCTCTTATGCTCGTGACGAGATCAGACTCGTGAATGTTATTACTGTCTCTCTTTCAATCCTCTCACCAAACCTGCAATGTAATGCCAGGTTGAGAGGTCCTTCAACTTTATTCACCCAGTCCATCTTTATTCCACCCTTCCTCTGAGGAGCTCAAGATGGGAGAATGGATTTCTTCACTCTTTTTATCTTCACAACAACTCTGTGAGTTAGATCAGATTGATGAGGCATACTGTGACTGGCCAAAGGTCACCTGTGACCATTGTAGCTGTTGCAGAATTTGACCTGGTCTTTGCAGTCCTAGTCCAGCAATCTAGCGATCATATGCCAGTCTCTAGTCCCTGTTACCAAAGTTCGAAACTGGTATTTGAAGAAGTAGGGAAGGAGGTCAATAGGCTTAATCTCGCTATGCATGGAGATGGTTGGAGACAAGAACATCTTAGTGACTCTGAGCACGGGCTGCTTCAAGAACTTTATGGAAAAAGTTGTATTGCAGTCCCACCAGTTTTGATTGGACCCCTAAGACTTCTTGACTGAATTTTAACATTAGAACCAGCCTTCTTGCTGTTAGAATTCGATAGTTACTGCCATGAATTTCATCAATCTACGAATGTGCAGCCACAGTTTTGAGTCAAAATCTTATGTACTAAATAACCTGAGAGTAAAAGGAAAGCATTTAATGTCTACTTGGATGTTTCATTTCATATAGGATTGTCTGTGGATATAGATGAGGAGGTAGATTTGGACTTGTAGAGCTCACATAATTATCTTAGCAAAAAAGTGCACAACCAAGATTCTACCATTATTTCCATGCAAGATCTCCCAAATTCAAGTGTACTCTTGCACTGACATAATCAGGGGACCTCTTAATGTAGCTATTTACTTCTTACTATGGAAAGGGAAATATGAGTGTGGTCCATTCCTAATTATTTCCTTTACTCTTTGTTCTTAGCTTTCAATATTGTCTTTTAATTATGTTAACCACCGTTGTATACTTATTGTTTTCAACTTTAAATACTGTCTTTCATTGTTGTGAGCCGCCTTGGGTCCTTTTCAAGGAGAAAGGCGGGGTAAAAATATTTTAAATAAATAAAAATAAGAGGTTCACAAATATTCCAAATATTTGTGAAAGCAGGGGAAAAAGGAAATCCACTCTCCCTTTTATCATCCCTTAAATTATGGACACTTCTTCCTAACAATGCAGCTTGTCAGCCTGATTTGCTTTTATCCAGAAGCTTCCCAGTGATTTCAGTGATACTTGCAGACAGGTAGGCAAATACTAGTATGTCCAGTATCTTGTGACATTTCATTTGGTCTAATAAAAAGTTACTCCTCTAATATGAATTTTGAAATCTTTCTTTTGGCAAACAAGGCTATCTTTGCTTTTTGTATTACTCAGGAACAAATGCCATTTTAGCTGCTAACAAAAAGATCCTACACAGAAGAAAGATGAATTTATGCTACTTGAAGCTGAGATTATTCTGTCTATTTGGCAAAGCAATCCAATTCGGGTTCTATTGAGGGTTTTTTTTTTTTTTAAAAAAATACTTAATTAAAACAGGGTGCACAACCTGAGGATGATGTGCAGCGTCCCAGTTTATAGTGATCTTATGTGTGTGCAGAGGTATACATGGGTATTTGTGTGTCTGTACAAGTACACATGTTAAGCTCCAGGGCCTTCAGCTGGAACCTAGAATGAAGTATCACCCACTTATACGTTTCTTTTTCCCCAATAGGCCTGGGGAGGGTTGCAGATTCCCCAAGCCATCTCTGTTCCTGAAAGAATCTATTTTGAACAGGTTTCCATTTTAAGACTGCAATCAGCTTTAAACATGGGGCACTTTGCCTTCTCCTCCTGGAGATTGAGCTGTAACATCTTGTGTCATGAAGCATTCTGGAACATCTGAAATCTTGCACAGTGGTTTGTGACTGTGCAGTTGGTCTAACAAAAGATTATTACCCTACTACGGATTTAGGATTGCAGTGTGTCTCTATTTTACCCTATTTTATATATGTTTCATAAAAATGCTGGTAACTCTACATATCAATGTTTTTCTCAAGAATGTACTAATCAGTCTAGTATTTCTCAAGCATAATTTTGCTGACAAGCATAATTTGCAGACAGGCAAAAGCAAAGCGAGGAAAGGACTTTATGATTAATTGATCTGCTACTTACTTGGAGGTGGTGGTAAAGCATTCATATTTGGCTTAATGTCAGGTGGGAATGGTGGCTTGACATCCTGATTAGGGGACAGATATGGAGGAATATTGCTCCCTGGCGTCATAGGTGGTGTGGGATTGCCAGGAACAGGCGAGTGAGGGTAATTTGCCACAGGGACAGGTCTTGATGGCTGTAAAATGGCAGATGCAATCCAAAAAAAAAAAAAAAAAAAAAAAAAAAAAAGGAAGAAAATTATTGTAATACCTTGCTGTATCCAACATGGCCTAAAACCTCAGGAGGTAAAGAACAAACTGTTAATACATAAGCACTTGACACAGAAAGCCCTGCACAGCTATCATCCACTTAGGTAAATCCAGCTCGCTAGAAATGTATGCCAATCCACCAGGGCTTGAACAAATACCATTTTTTTTGCTGCCTACCTGGAAATATTTCAGGCCAGGATTGTGGGGGGTATGGTTTAAGCTAATGGTGGAGAACTACAGGCCCTGGTCCAGATGTAGCCTACTACAATCACCAGCCCTACCACTTCTCCTCCCTTTCCTTCTGTTTCTCACTTCTGCTTCTTGGAACCCCATGGTCTCTTCTTACAGTCGTTCCACTTTTTTCTGATGCAAAAACAACGGGCAGAGAAGATCACACAATGTCTAGTTTGGCCACTTCGTAACGCCTTGAGTGTCTTGAAACAGCCACTTCCAGAGCTTCTCACCAACCACTTCCTGATGAAAAGGGTGAGGAGCAGGATGATGTGTGCTCTGTTGGGAGCCATCTCTTCCAGACACCTCCTGCAAAATTTTACTGGATGATATCATGAATGTTTAAAATTTTCAGAAAGTGGGGCATTAACTCTGACTAATCAATTAATAAGAAATGTTGATATAAGAAAGATCATTCTCACCTTGTAATACTGTCCCATGTTGACTGCTGGAGGGGGATACTGTCCCGAGTTTTGCTGGTTTGGCATTCTTTGTCCAGGGTAGCTGGGAGACGTAAGGGGTCTTGGAGGGTTGGGAGCTGGATATTGACCAGGCTGGGATGGAAACTGGCTATTTGGTCCATACTGCTGGTTTCCATAATTTGGCTATTTTGTAAAAAAGGCAATAAACAAATAAACACATTTTTACTTCTTGTTCAATGCAGTTAGCGTGCATATTTAGGACATGAATACATTAGTATACATGTTAAAATTCACTTCAAACATAAACAGTCATAAGAAAATTTTCTGACTTTAATATACTTTTTTCTGACATTTTCAAATACTACATTAATTAGAAAACCTTAGATGAGTTGTTTCATTGTCAGCCTTTGCCAAATGCCAGTGAATGTCATCAGTCCAAAGAGAATGCAGAAGCGAAGGAACTGAACTCTCTGATTACATATAAGGAGGATGGCTCAATATTTTGTGGCCATTAAGAATTCAAAGGTGCTTAAATCTGACATGAACTGTCCCCACCATAAACAATGACATATAATGAACTCACCTTCCATTACAGATTATACAACCCTACAAAAACAATGGTTTGTGATACACATGATGTAAACACATGCAAAGCTTAATAGCGGAGCAGATTTCCTAGATCTAAAACACTAGGATGTTAAACATTACTCAGTTAACTACAGATGTTAACTACAGCTCAGATGTTAATTCCCCAGCTAAGACAGACCAGTGTTTAGGATGAAATAATCTTAAAACTTCTCTGTGTGGAGTGTGTGCCAGTCTTGTACCTTGTTTCTGTACCTAAAGTACTTTTAAAAATCTCATACTTGGTACTCCTGGCAGCTCAGATGCTGATTTGCCAAGTTCCCCTTCATTGACTGGGTCTATTCTCACTGGGACTAATGATTGGACTGAAGCCCTAACCTTCATATTATTCAAGAGAACAGGACAGCCTTGGGAGGTACTCACCTCTCCTGGATATGGTCTCTTCATGCCTTGCATGGACAAAGACTGGGGGCGTGGGCCAGGGTAGGCTTGCTGAGGCATCCTTTGCCCGTGGTTGAAAGGACTCATTCCAGGTGGCCTGGGCTGGTTCATGCCCATAGGTGGCCCACTCATATTGGAAGGCGTCATACCTGCTCCCATGGTTGCGGGATTCATGCTGCCCGGCATGGAAGCAGGGCCACGAGGGCCAGGCTGGTTCATGAACTGGCTGTTGTAAGCCTGGGTTGGACCCATCTGGAAAGAGGAACAAACCTTCAACAGAAGAAAAAAAAAGAATAAAATGCGACATGCATTTAAAATGGGAGGGGGAGCCAAGCTGACGGGAGTCAAGAGATATGTCGCATTTTCAAATAAGAAATCTCTGTAGTTCCCCAGTCTCTCTTTTTATTTTGCTTTGCGATAATTGAAACTGGAATTCCAAAAGAAACTGAAAAACAGACAATGTTTAATTGTTTCCCAAGAGCTCTGAAAATCCTATGTTAAATGTTATTTCTACTGCGCAGCAGTGGTCCATAATGTTTATCTGAGACATGGAGTCATTTTGAAATACCACAAAACAAATGAAAAAGCAAATAAATGAGCAGATAGTCAACAGACCCAGATGCATGGAGTACAAAGCTAGGTTTTTCAAACAAAAATGGCACTAGATTGTAAGTTTGGTGAGACAGGTTGGAGAAATAGGAAGTGATGTGGAAGGGCAACGGGCAGTGAAATGTAAAGTTTTGCTGTACGTACTCCCACTTCTCAGTGGCATCTCACTCATTTAACCTCATACACCCACCCTTTCATTTCCACTAGCTCCTGCTTTCCCTGTCACTGCATCTTGTCTTATTTCAGTTAGGCACTTCAAGGAAGACTTGAATGATCTTCCCATCTAAGTTCTACGGATGTGTGAAAGGAGCCCCAGGGCCACACAGGCCTGGCCTGACTTCTGCCATGCCGAGTGACTATGTCCCAACCTTACATCACATGTAAAAAGGTGCCAAGGTATGCATTAGCAGTGTGCATATTTCTGCTTGTGGACTACAATACTCAGAATTCTCTAGGCAGTGTAGCTATGTTGCTTGAGGAATTTTAGGAGTTATAGTCCAGAAACACAGATATGGACACCTTATGGTTATCAGAAAACCTAGGGAGCCTTGTGATGCAATAGTTAAACTGCAGTGCTGAGTTCAATCCCAGTAGCTGCCTTGAGGTTGACTCAGTCTTCTGCCCTTCTGATTTGGTGGACTAAGTCATCCATATATCCCATTGATTCAAATAGGTCTACTCTAATGGCAACTGAGCAGGGCATTCTCAGGAGTGACCCTACAGGTCGAAATCCCACTACGGCCCACTCAGCATAAGAAACCTGGGTATTTTCTTGGGCTTTAAAAGCTAACATTAAAATCTTTTATTTTTATTAAACAAAAACATACAAACATAAAAATGACACATAACAAAAGAAAAACCCTATCCAAATCATGCTCCCCTATACCAGAACCATTTGGGAGTTACAGCAATCTCCCCCCACTTCTATGGAGCCCCATTCCCCTTCCAAAATTGCTTTGATTTGTGTCAGGAAATCTTTTCTATTGTTGTGAGTTTACCTACTTGTCCACTGTTTAGTCTGTCATTTAATTCTGTAGTTTCAGTAGTGATTGAGCTTCTTTGGACAGAAAGACATGTAATATGTTTAACAAACAAAGAAAAGGCACCCCTGTCAAGGTCCAGGAGAATATGAACTCAGTCCGTGACCTCATATACCTCAACCATAATTCCAACCCCACCAAATAAGGCATCAATTTGTTTGCTAGAATGGTTAAATATGTTTTGAAGAGCACCAATGAAATACCAGCAGCCTTTCAAGATCCTGCTTTTCAAGCAAAGAAAGAATCTAAGTTAATATTTCCCAGGCTCCATGATTTTTAAATAGGTATATTGTTTTTTCATTCAAAACTGAAATCAGATGGGAACTGCTCTGAGGTAGTCAGCTGTCCCTTCCAAAAATGGGTCTGGTTTTTGTTATTGCAAGCATGCCATCTACAAAACACGTAATAAGTGGGAGAAAGTAGATGTAACAGGATTGGTCTGTTTCTCTTACCGGTCCATACTGATTCATGTCTTTATTCTGTGTTTCCTGAAGAGCTGCAACCGTTGCTGTGGCTGTAGCTGTGGCTGTGGCAGCAGCGGCTGCAACTGCAGCGGCGGCGGCAGCAGCAGCCGGTTGAGTGAAATCCGCAGGTGGCCTGGTGTGGGGTGGAATCCCCATCCCTGCTGGGTTATTAGGGCCTCCTGGATAGCTAGGGGAAAGAAGTGAGATTAAAAGCAATCAGTCTTCAAATTTGTACGCTGGGGCCAGAAATAACACAGTTTTGGAAAAGATGTGCAAAATGAAAGGCGGAGGTTATATACACGAAACCAATATTTGATAAGTTACCTTGATCAGAACAGAGTTCAGGGAGCATCAGCAAGTCAAACGCTGCTATGAATCTATTCTTACATGGTGCTCACTTCACATAAATTATTTATTTTAGATAAATCCATTTGTTAATCTCAGCTACAGCAGAACCATTAAATGGACTGAACTTGTTAAGTCCGTATTTATATAAATCCTATTGATTCAGTGGGTCTACTCTAATTGGGATCAACAATTGGATTCAGGTAAGTTTTTCTATTGATTTTTCTGCAGTCATGTCTAACACTGTTCAATATTCCCACCTCCTCTCTTCCTTCAGCATCCTTGTCTCATCACTTTTTCCTTCCTTTTTTGAGAAAGAAGGAGCCTCCCTTGGCAAGGAATTCATTTTTTCCATTTGCTGGTATAAAAATTCACAAGGGAGGTGCAGGCATCTGTTTCTCCATAGGAGCACTAGCAGCATGCCAGAGGTCTAACCAGACCATTCTAGATCTGGACTGAGGCACAAATATTGCAGTATCTGTGCTTACCGTGTTTCCCCGAAAATAAGACAGGGTCTTATATTAATTTTTGCTCCAAAAAACGCATTAGGGCTTATTTTCAGGGGATGTTTTATTTTTTTCATGTACAACAATCTACATTTATTCAAATACAGGCATGTCATCTTCTTCTGGTTGCTGCACAGTGGTGGAGGGCAGGGTTTCACTTGTTGTTGTTTAGTCGTTAAGTTGTGTCCGACTCTTCGTGACCCCATGGACCAGAGCACGCCAGGCCCTCCTGTCTTCCACTGCCTCCCGGAGTTCGGTCAAATTCATGTTGGTAGCTTCAATGACACTGTCCAACCATCTCGTCCTCTGATGTCCCCTTCTCCTCTTGCCTTCACACTTTCCCAACATCAGGGTCTTTTTCCAGGGAGATTTCTCTTCTCATGAGATGGCCAAAGTATTGGAGCCTCAGCTTCAGGATCTCTCCTTCCAGTGAGCACTCAGGGTTGATTTCCTTCAGAATGGATAGGTTTGTTCTCCTTGCAGTCCAGGGGACTCTCAAGAGTCTCCTCCAGCACCACAATTCAAAAGCATCAATTCTTCAGCTGTCAGCCTTCTTTATGGTCCAGCTCTCACTTCCATACATCACTAATGGAAAAACCATAGCTTTGACTATGCGGACTTTTGTCAGCAAGGTGATGTCTCTGCTTTTTAAGATGTTGTCTAGGTTTGTCATCAATTTCCTCCCAAGAAGCAGGCGTCTTTGAATTTTGTGGCTGCTGTCACCATCTGCAGTGATCATGGAGCCCAAGAAAGTAAAATCTGTCACTGCCTCCATATCTTCCCCTTCTATTTGCCAGGAGGTGATGGGACCAGTGGCCATGATCTTCGTTTTTTTGATGTTGAGCTTCAGACCATTTTTGGCGCTCTCCTCTTTCACCCTCATTAAGAGGTTCTTTAATTCCTCCTCACTTTCTGCCATCAGAGTGGGATCATCTGCATATCTGAGGTTGTTGATATTTCTTCCAGCAATCTTAATTCCGGCTTGGGATTCCTCCAGTCTAGCCTTTCGCATGATGGATTCTGCATATAAGTTTAATAAGCAGGGGGACAATATACAGCCTTGTCGTACTCCTTTCCCAATTTTGAATCAATCAGTTGGTTCCATATCCAGTTCTAACTGTTGCTTCCTGTCCCACATATAGATTTCTCAGGAGATGGATAAGGTGGTCAGGCACTCCCATTTCTTTAAGGACTTCTTTAAGGACTTGCCATAGTTTGCTGTGGTCCACACAGTCAAAGGCTTTTGCGTAGTCAATGAAGCAGAAGTAGATGTTTTTCTGGAACTCTCTGGCTTTCTCTATAATCCAGCGCATGTTAGGGGTTTCACTTAACTGGGGCTTATTTTTGGGGTAGGGATTATATTACGAGCATCCTGAAAAATCATACTAGGGCTTATTTTCAGATTAGGTCTTATTTTCGGGAAAACTGGGTACGTCTGAAACAAGGTCATGAATGTGTATGCAGATTTATGACATCATCAAGGCACACTGCAGTGTGCCTTGATGACATCATAAATCTACATACATATTCATAACTTCACCCAAGATTTAGCAAGTGGCAAAGGTCCAGAAATAGCCTAGACTCACCAAATTATTTGCAAATGCCCAAAGTATATATTTAAGAAAACCATGAGGCAGGCCTGGATTCTTTCTGAATGAAGTAGATTACAACATATACATCTGAGATTTTTGTCACGTGAATTTCACATGTGAATTTATTTAAGCCCTTGTGATGACATAATTCTCTCAAGCACAATACTAAAGATAGTAAGATTCAGTAAGAGAATTCATTTTCTCATTCAGAACAGCAACACTTATATCAATATCCTTCAGATACTAGCTTAGCAAAATGTTAATCACTGCTAAGCCTGTGGTTTGTATCACTATTTCAGTGTTAATTAAAACTTTATTTTAGGTGTTTATTAGAGTTAATTGATTGACCTAAGCCATTTGCAAATCATTTCCTGCTACTGTGATTTATCTTCCTTTAAGTCTTGATAGATTCACACCCACGCCCTGCAAATTACTATGCTGCTTTACAGGACATGGTTACTCTAATCTTGTGGGCATTTTTCATACTGAATCAAGCCTACAACAAAAGCTGCTTTACCACACTATATAACATACATCCACAGACAAACCATCTCTTGTTTTGGCTTAAAGATAAACCAGGACTTCCTTGTATTGCTAACCATTTTCCTCCACTATTATTGTTGGTGCTGTTGCTGTAGGAGTGAATGTCTTTAAATCCAAGGCTACTGTTTCTTTATTGCAAAGGTAAGGAAAAGTAGCCATCAATATTTCTACCAGAAAAGTTAAAATAGCAATAACCTAGCCAGTTTGAAAGACAAAGGATTTGTAAGCTTTTTATGATTTCCAGATTTCTTCAAGCATGGGAGAGAGAATGCCTGCTCAGCTCATAAGACTGGACGTGGGCCTCAATTTTGTATTGTACTTCACTCTACTCACTGAGGGAAGGTTCATGAGTGACGAAACTGGTAATGACTTGCATTTATTCAAACATGGTATTTCCTTCACATTGTGGGACTGAATCTGCTACAGCAAGCTTCTTGAAAATTCAAGAGGAGCCAATGTTCAAATAAAAATGTATTTTCTCCAGTTTGAGACTTCTTAGTTCCTCACACTGAAGGGATGGGAGAAGGAGGGATGGAAAATATGCAAACTCAGTGCTCAGTCCCAAACGCACCCAATTTTGCCTCAACTGGCCAACTAGGAGCAACAGTTGCTTCCATATACTGTACATGTATGTACACAAGCAGGAATTTATTACACAAAACACAACCAAGACCACTGGTTACGTCTGGCTTTAAGAATGGATCAGCTAAACTCACAAAGAACAGATCTACCAGATCTAGCTAATAGACAATGGACAGCCGAATGGATCCTCAGTTTACAGAAGGAGTATACTACTGAAATCTGGGTGTGGAAAATAAATAACAAACAGCAATGACTACCATCATGTTCTGTTAGTGCCTTTCCCAGAGGCAGACTGAGCACTAATGGAAAAAGAATGCTGGAGGAGAAGGTATATATCTGGATACAGCAGGGAAATCTTTATCCTTATGAGTGAAGTCCAAGAATCATACAATACAGGGTTCTGTTCTCTATGCCAATTCTACTCAAAACAGATCCACCCCATGCTTTCGATTCAGCAACTGGCTAAGCAAGTTCTATTCCACACATGCTGGATTTACCTTCCTCCAAAGCCTCCATTTCCTGGATAATTAGGCCGTCCGTACATGCCCTGCTGTATATATGGCTGATTAGAGCCTGCCTTGGCTGAGAACTGCTGCTGCTGGCCAGCAAATTGAGGGGAATTCATGCCAGGATTGTTGGTCGTCATCCCAGAAGCCATGGGATTTCCTGCTGGGTTCATTGGATTGTTAGCATTTGCCATGGGATTTCCCAGCACCTAAGAGACAGAGAAAGGGGGAGAAGAGAGAGAGGAACAGAGATTGTCAGATTGTCTTGACATGGGCACAGTTGGAGTATTAAGAAAGTATTCAGTTTTGTTTGAGAGAAGTGAAGTAACAACAGAAAAGATCACAAGAGGAGACACCCAACTACTTATGAAGTGTGCAAGGGGTGCGGAGAAGTTTTAAAGTTGCAGCCTGACCTTGTAATAGAACCAGCTCTGCTGAAGGAACAGACATGATAGACACAGTAACAACATACAACCACTTGCCCTCAAAAGGATGCTGCTTCCTTCTTATGATTTTATTGTGTTCTTCAGGCAACAAAGTCTAGCCAAATCAGTATACAACCAACTGGATGGCACAACCAGACTGCATCAGTTGCTCCTTCCTCCTCCCTCATTTGCTTTTCTCAAGATAACATGTACACATTTTACCAATTACATTCTGGAAGTTATGTAAAAATGGGGCTGATGAAATGGGGGAAATCTAAAAGGGAAATCTAGACAAGTATAACAGTGCTGACAACTCTGGTAACAGCACACATTCCATTATAACTTTGTGAAAGGCTTTATATGTAGTGTTTGTGCGTGTGCATGCATGCTTGGCTTTTATAGGAAGATACCTTATACTCAATCAGATCCTCGGCCCATCTCACCCAGTATTGTTAATTAGCCAGTAGTAGCTCCTCCTGTTCCAGGCAGGATTTTTCCTCACACTACCTGGAGATACCTGGTGTTTCCTGCCACTGATCCCATTTAGTTCCAACAAATAAGATGAGCACTGGTGTATGAAAAGTGCAAAAGAAGACAACCCAAGAGCCTGGCTCTGCGCATAAGACAGGTTCATACTTTCATATTCCTGTTGCTTAGTCTTGCCTACTCAAGGAATTAAGACCATAGATTGCCCTCATCTTTCTCTTGGCACTCCCAGGAAGAGGCCAGGGTAGATAAAAATCAATGGTTTTTTAAAAAACCAAATTGATTTAAATCAAGATTTAAATTTAAAAAAATGATTTTTTTTAATTTAAATTGTCACAATGGAAGAGGCTAAGCCAAATACTGTTTCTGAGTTCCAATCCCCCCTTTCGTGGCTCACCAATGTGCTTTTTATTTACAAAGCAAGAATGTATACTTAGCCATTTTCAACAACAGAGGATACTGAATTAGTGCCACATAATTTTAAGTATCCACTCTTGCTTCAGAGCATAAGGAACGCCTTCTAGAATTAGATCAAGATCTATCTAGTGCAGCATAATTAAAAAATAAAAATAAATCTAAGCCATGAGCATGTGCTGAGGTCAGCAGGTTTTCTTGCAAGTCTGCTGTCTGTATGAAAATGTCTTATAGCTTACAACAGGGGCATGGTTGCTTCTCCAAGCCAACCTCAGGACCCAAAATATAATTCTTCAGCCTCCTTCTGTTGTGGCATGTGATGTGATTGTTCCACCTTATCTGACCCGCCCCCAAATGATTATTAAGGAGAGGAACCAACAAAAGGGAGCTTACCTGGCTCTGAGACGTATTAGTCACACCCCATACCGTAGTGACCACAGAGAGGGAGCCTGGTGGTTGATTGGTGTTTTGCTGCCAAGGAACAGAATCATAAGGGAAAGATCCATCACTGCAACAAAAAACCAAGGTAGGGGGAGAAACACATACAGGAGATAAAGTCACACTTTATTATTCAAATGAATTCTTGGGTTGAGTGGGAAGAGCAATCTTCTAATTTTTCAGCAGATTCATTCCCCCCAAACAACATACTAGCTTGGTGAACTGCCTGACAGTGATAACATTTACAAAGTTAATAGTTTCTGTTTGGTTGCAAGAAGAGCAATTGCTTTTGCATCAGCGAAGGGGAGAAATACATTTGACAGTGAAGCACAAAATGCATATGACAATGATTATGGAGGTGAATGGCAATGAAATTAGTTGAAGCATGAAGAGTTCCACTTTTGCTACCTGCAGAAGTGGCATATGGCAATACATTCTTGGAAGTGGATTTTTAGGAACCGAAGCAACGTGTGAAGCCAAAGTGGATGCTTGGATACATTCGCCTTGCCAATGTCATTTATTTTTAAGCTCCTGAGCCACCACGGCTTTAGCTCTCTTGTTCCACTTCAATCAAGTCTAGACTCCAGCCCTTTCTGCCTGCCCTGCCTCACAGCAGTCCTTTTAAGGAACAGCAATTACTGGGTGAATTAAAATTAGAATTCAGAGGGCATCCTGTCACACACTGCGTAAGTAGCACACCAATAACACTATTAGTGAACTAGTATTCTGTATTAGAGCTGCTGTCATGTAAAGGCAGCTATACAAACCAGGACATCCTGGTTAAGTTTTGCCTCCGCAGTATATATTTACTTGTGGCCTTAGGTGAAGCACTTTCTCTCTTTCTCATCTTCAAGCACCCTCCCCCACCCCTCCAATCTACAGCCTGAGGATAACAACACTGACACCTTATGGGGCCTGTTGTATGCATACACACCTTAAGCACTTTGTTAAGTGTTAGGCACTCTGAAAGCTCAAAAGTGCTACAGAAATGCTTCCTTTATTATAATAACAATAAAAAAAACCCAATGTATTAAAATTACACATTATGAACCAGGATCATCTGCTTGCACCATTTATATCCCACATATGTGGGAAATAAAATCAGCAGTTAGTAGTCACGATTAACTCTCATCACAAGCACAATCTACACCTATGGATGTTTCCAACACGACTCAGGAAAGTCCTGTCCTGCCCTAACCCCACCTAAAAATATGACAGATATGCACATAGTCAGTATGCAGGTAGGTTAAGAGACCTCTGCTTGCTTTCTTGCATCAGCCACAGAAGAGGGCAGGACATTATATATAGGGTATCTCTCTGAGATTCCATCATGCTGTCAAAGTATCCCTAGGCAAGTTGAGGTTAAGGGACAGAGCTGTGCTAAGTTGTATTGGAACTCTCCATGCACATGTGCACTTGAAGTGTGAACAGATCATGCACACAACTATCATGCACTATACCCTGTATAGGTTTGCACCAAAAGTACTAAATTCCTTAGTACTTTTTCCCCTCAGTACCAATCACCTACAGACCGTTCATTTTCTCTCAAGCATATTTATTCTGTATTAGCTGTTAAACATGCATATCACATATTTTACAGTTAAAAACATGTCTAAGCCACTAATATAGGAATGTAAAGGTAACATTTTTAGTGTGACAACATTTATGCATCAAATGACATTTATTCTATAGATGGATACAATGTTAAGGACAAATTTGAAGAACCAGAAATGTGTTGGAGCAATGTGAATATTTTTTTTCTTGAAATTTGATTTCAAGATTTGCTAACTTTTGTTGCTAGTATTTCTAATGCTAGAATATATTTTAGGGTGCAATCACATAGTGGACAAACACATAGTGGAACCATCTCTGCTCAATGAAGAGGTTATTCTGATACTTGGGAATGGGAGTATGCCTGGTAATTAAAAATCTGCAGTGAAGTTTTCGTTGTTCGTCAAAGGGAGACCCAATTGTAAGAAAAGTTTGCAATAATAAAACTGACTAATAAGACCTTATCAGTTGAAAATGAATGATGAACAAGGACACACGCAACAATATAAATGGCAAAAATAAACAGAGACATCCTCAAGAATTTTCATTTTGAAGGCATCCCTTTAAAATGGATGTTTTTCATGACTGGAAGGGATGGGATGCAACGGCAACAGAAACACAATTTAAAGAACATGTTAGAGTCTTTCTTCAGAAGATTCATCTTAAATCAGTCTGAACAGACATTTAACTACAACAGAATATGTGTGTAACAAAGCTTTCCTCGGGAGGATGGTCTTTCTGTGGATCACTTACTAACCCGATAAACCCTCAGGTACTGACTTCTAACTGGGGGGTTTGTATCCTCCCAATAATGTGAAGAGGTCTGCACCAAAAGGCACTACTGCCATGCTTGTTGTTGTTTTGGGGTGGGGAAAGAAAGAGAAAAGAAAGAGAGAGAAAGGGAAAAATTAAAAAGTAGCCCCCATTTTACGGGCTGGGGTTTAAGATTATCTTAAAACATTGAAGACAACCACTTTGATACATCCTGATACATATAATTAGGTTTAGCTGTAATGAAGTTACTGCTTCTCCCTAGATGGAACTATGTCCAGGGAAGACTATATTCTTGGGCTGTGATCCTCAGCAGACAAGACAGAAAAAAGTGCCACTGTGAATGTTGAGACTTGGTAGAGAGTATATGTGCTCAAATCAGGATGCCAGTTTTACAGCACAATGTGATGATGTGAAAACACTGGAGCAAAATCCCTCCACTGACAGCACAGCAAAACATGTAAAAAAATTAAACACACTACAAGATCAAGAATATAACATTAGCTAGGACCCAGCTAGGACATAACCTTCCTTCTTGGGCTGGAATCAGATGTAATGCCAGCTAACATTTCTAAGCTCTAGCTGTTCTTCCTCTACTGACAGAATAATTTGCAAGGGAGAAGGTCCAAAAAAATGGGAAGAGTGCTTAACATTTTCCTAGACTAAATGTTTTTCCCCACCCCATGACTCTCTCCAGCTGGGGTTCAGGCCCATGTTTTTACCACATGTATAGAATGTTGCATGTGGGAAAACTAGTCCAAGGAGGGTATCTGTGATGAGGAAAAGAGAATATGGGAGAGGAAAAACTCCCACCTTGTTTCCTCTCCTACACATCACATCTTAGCACTAGTAGCAGAGAAACTTTTGGAAATGAAAGTTGGTAGCATAGTATGTAATTCCAGACTAAGCCTCTTAGTGGCTCTGTAAGCTGGGTTTTCCTAATGTCTTTATAGCACATTCTGGTGTCACAGACATAAACATAAAAGTGGTGCTTTTCCAGAGTCTGCAGTCCCTCTTCAAAACGTCCACATTTAAAATGGCTCCCTTCCTTTATATCCTAATCTTGTTTTCACCTACAAGGTAATAATAATATTTCTAAGAGTAGTTTGCTGTGGTCTCTCACTAACAAGACACATTGTGAATATACACACTTTCAAAACCTACTTAAAAACCCAGTAGTCCGGGACCTGAAGCTGGAAATCTATAGTTAGCCCTTGAGTCACTGGGTACATACAGAATGTATCTCCAGTTCTCAGTATCAAAGCTGCATCTGTAGAGTATAAATAATAGTGACCCATTTCATTGTACAGTTATCACATGAGCAATGCCAAGGTTTAATGCTAGGGAAGGCTATATGTCTCAATTATTAATTACTATCCTTCCACATCTGACAAAGTATTGTTACTCAGATATGGGTGAAAATCTTGCAGTTATTTTCTATTATCCTTGGCATGTTTCTACTTTGCCTTTCCATTCATACAAGATGCAGCTTTCTAACCTATAGTTGTATATTGATACCATCACTTATTAGTAAGGCAACTGAAATCAACTTCTTATAGTCTTTCAGCACACAGGGTAGTGCAGTGGCTACCTCAGGCTTTGGGTATCATTAAAGGGTAGCCAATTCTTACTTGTTATATATCTATCTAAACTCCCTGTGAGAGATGCTTGTGGCATTTTCTACCACAGGTGCCAGAACAACTTGTTGGCCTTGGACATTATGCACATGAGGGGGTGGGGCGGGATGGGATAGGATTTGCTGCTCTGCCTCAGGCAGCAAAATGTCTTGGGCAAGCTCTGTCAACACTGAAACATTAAGCAGGGACTTCTTAGAGGAATAAAAATGAGGTGTTTAATCCACTAGACCACAGAACACTGCTGAATAGTTCTCATGTGCCACAAAACCTGGGAAGTACTGGCTATTTTTTAACCTACTGATCTATATGAAGTATCCCTCCCTGTGGCTGATCCACAAGGGACAAGGGAGTCTTTTACAGCCTATTTCAGAGCCTGGCTCTATAGCGCAAGCTGTAGAGACTCACGCTTTCAGCTCTGGAGGTCCCCGTTTCAATCTCTGGGGTCTGTCAAGATGGCAGCCGTCACATATGCACCTATGAATCAGAAGGGAAAGTGTAGGTCCAGAATAAAAAATGAAAGCCCTAACAATGCACATCCTCATAATGATATCATCTAAATCCTGAGGCTAATTTTCACTTTTATATCTCCTCCGGGCAATGGACACATACACATTCATACGCATACAAATATTTGCCTTTCTCGTTGTAGCCCCACTTCACTTGACTTACAATTTATTCTTGCTATCAAATGGCAAAATTGCAGAACCATTTAATATTAAATTCTAATCACAAATCTAATTACATTGTTAGTATTTGTTATATAACAACCAACATATGAAAAGTTATGTAGGAATCCTGATACGGCCTAATAATAGACCTACATTAATATGGGGGACCTGAAGATGGCACTGCAAACACCATTTTTACATTGAGCTATCCGCTGTAATACACAGGATTTCTCTTCCATTATCATGACATCATCACATGCAGAAGATGTCATAAATCCACTGGAGCAATCCTTGAGGGTGATCTAGAACTTCCAGGACAGCACCACACAGAGGAGCAGGCTGGCCTGCAGATCACACCAAAAGGTCCTGGGTCCTTGGGGGAGAGGGCTGTGGAATGGAATGCACACTGAGAAGTAGGGGTTTCCCTTCTGGAGGTGAAAGAAAGGCTATTCCTCATTCTCAGCGAGCCGCCATGTAAGAACCCAGGATAGGCTGGTAACAATGTGGAGGAATGCCCACTTATAAAGAAGACTCTTCATGAATAAAGGACTTCTTATGAGCAATGCCTTCCTCAAAATCAGGACTTCTATTTGATTGTCTGTAATGTTCTATACCTGAGTCTTGGACAGAGCTTGGGAAACTTAGACATGGGAAGTTGCTAGAACAGTGTATGTGTAGCTTGCTTTACTGCAGAAGTGGAGAACTCTTTCTGGCTTGTGGGCTGAATTCTAGCAGTAGACAGAACAGATGTAAATCTTATCCATTCAAACCAGCACAACAGCTTTTAGGTAGGCAAAACATGCAAATAAGAGCTGCTGTTTCACACCAAAACTTCCTGGTCTTCAAGCCAGAAATCACTTCCATGCAAAATCTTCAGGTGGACTACGTTCATGGGCAAGGAATAGTCCTCTTCTGTTTGACTACACTCACTGACCTCTGCATTGGGATCTTCTTGCCTGACTACCTCTTTAGACCCTAATGGCTTAGAACCATGGAATGTCCCAGTTTTCCTTCCAGAATCCTTATAGTCTTAGATTTGCCTGGACCAGAGCAGTAGCATATAACAGTGTGGATAAGGATGGGACAACACATGAAATAGTGACACCACAACCCAAGGCAGCTATTTCTACATCTTATAGGGGAAATGGAAAGAGGTAGGATCAGGAATGGTGGTGGTGGGGCATCTCCAGCTTATTCGTAGTATTTAGGCCTGCCTTAAGACACAAGGGAAAACTTCTGAAATAATTATTGGATTTGATGTTGAAACCTGTGTACTATGTGAACTGATGCTTGGGAGAGCTGAAATTCTGAAAGATCTCTGCATCTTTTAAGAACACTATTAATCTCAGAATATTGTCACAATGCTGTACACTAACTAGTTATCAGCCCCAACACAGAAGGAAGTAATGTAGGTATTAAAATAATTGAAAAGTGCAAGAGTTAATTGCAACTCTGTGAAGATTAAGCTCATGGCTGGTGCCAAAGGTTGTTGGCTCAAGTTAGACTAATGCTTGAGTGCAGAGCACTTTTAAAAGCCTAGTGTGCTGATTACTGCTATCATTTCTGTTCTTTGTGCCCAGGAAGGCTGGGCCTAAGCCGCTCTCTGGAACAAAATAAGAAGTAGTTAATGTCTTAGACACTTAGTTTGGTGCATGAGTATACCGATTTAATTAACACCAAGCTTTCTGGGGGCTTCAGTCAAAGGTTTTTCCCAGCCCTGTTACTTGATATGCTGTACATGGGGGTGACAATGAGAGAAACTAGATCCTTTGGCAGCCAAAAGCTTCTGAATGATTGTCAGCCCCCTAAAATAAGGATGGAGATTAGGGGCTAAGACAAAACTAGAAAAGGAAGAGAGAGGCAATGGGAAGAACCAAGGGATCACTAGGATGGCACTGGCCCAGCTATATGTGGTTGTTGGATCCAAGAGATTGTCACAGGTGGTCAAATAATTTGCCAGTCATTTCTCTCCTTGTAAGCCAATGAAAGTTGTGAGCCACGTCCAACAGGATGGAGTACTCAAGATGGACTTTTAAGTGCAAATCATTGTTTAAAATGATTTTGTTCTAAAGAAGACTTGAGTCTTAAATCATCTAGACTAGATAAGTCTAAAGTAATCCAAATCATAGGCATTGGATTTTGGGTTTCTTTTCACTACAACTATCAGAATTCAGCAGGAAATCTTCCGGCTAGAATTTTGGTAGCTTCACAGTCTCAGAAGAGTTTCAGGATCCTCACCTGTTCCTTGCCAAGGGTCTCTCTGCAGTGATGTCCATTAAGTATGGAGAAGGATATAGACTGAGCTTTCATCACTCCATGGCAACTGCAAAGCATTAGGGGACAGTATCTCTCTGTTCATTAGGCCCCGTAGAGCAGGGGTCCCCAAACTTTTTCACCCCGTGGACTGGCTGGGGAAGGCGGGGCACCCCCCGCACTTGTGCACATGCGCAAACGAGCGCATGCGCATGCACAAACAGCAGCGCTTGTGCGGGCTGGCACTCTCTCGTGTGCATGCGCAAACGACGGCGCTTGCGCTCTCTCTTGTGCGCATGCTGAAACAGCGGCACGGCACTTGCACAGGCTGGAGTGCGCGCATGCGCAAATCAGCTGTGCGGGGGTGAGTGCGTGCGGGGGGGAGGTCTGTCTCCGTGGCCCGGTCCAGCTCAGGCCACGGACCGGGGGTTGGGGACCTCTGCTGTAGAGGATACCTCTCAAAAAACTATCAGTTCCAATAAAGAGTAGACTCATTGGTCAAAATGCTGTTGCTTAGTACAGTAAACTGCACCGGAATAGGCTCATTGAATCAACAGGGATTTGGTGGGTCAATTCCATCAATTCCACAGATTCAAATGGGCCTACTTTAACTGTGACTTATTTTAGCAAACATAACTTATGTTGTAGACAAGAGGCTACTGTTAGGACAGTATATGGAAGAACAGAAAGATTTCCGAAAACCAAAGGTGTCTGACAAGGGTGTATTTTTGTCTTCCTATCTGTTCAATCTATATGCAAAATATATACGGAAAGCTGGATTATAGTCAGATGACAGAGTGAAAATTCATGGAAAAAACATCAATAATTTAAGATATAAAGATGAAACCATATTACTGGCCAAAAGCTGAAATAACCAACTATTGATGGAGGTGAAAGAAGGCATCAGAAAAGCAAAAATCATGACTGCAGAAGAATTACATAACTTTAATGTTGACAATGAAGAAACAAATTTGTTCAAGATTTCCTATACTTTAGTTCAGTCACCAATCCAGATGGAGAATGTAGCCAAAAAATCAGAGGAAAACAGAGACTCAGAAGGGTGGTTATGAAAGAACTAGAAAAGATCCTGAAGTGTTTAAATATGTGACTGGAGACCAAGACTATCCATTTTATTACACTCCAAATTACAGGTATGGATCCGAAAACTGCATGGCGAAGAATGCTGACAGGGAAAAAAAATCAAGTCATTCAAAGCATAGTGTTGGAGAAGAGCTTTATGAACACCACAGAAAGCCAAAAAAGTCAGACAAGTGGGTGCTAGATCCTGCTGCTTCATCTTCCTAGCATTATTGTGTTTTCCACAATAATGCTAGGAAAAGTGGAAGATCAAATGTTGGATGGATTGACTGTATAAAGGATGCATAGGCTCGAGTTTACAAGATGCGAGCAAAACTGTTAATGACAGGACCTTTTGGAGGTTACTAATCATAGTTGCCATAAATTGGAAGCAACTCAACAACACATGACAATAAGAACATTATATTATAGCATCTTACTTACTAAAGTGTAATCTTTCACCACAGTACTCTAAACTTCCCACAGCTTATGCCACAATAAATTCCTTAGTCTTTAAATTCAATTTAAACTATAAAGAAATATAAATGAACACAAAAGAAAACCTAATCTGGAAGACTTAGTACATATCACAGGGCCTGGCCTAATGAAGTGCTGCTCAAGAGGCTTCTTGGTAGGTCATCCGCCTGCTTACTTGTAGTCTCACGTTTTCACTATACATAACATACAGGTAAAACGTACACAGGTAAAGGTCTCACAATGGACAGTAATCCAACCTGCACCTGTTCAGTTTTAGTAAGTTTATTATATCATGTGCCTTCATACCATGTTCTAGCTTTCTCCCATAAAGTTCTCCATTGGTTGGAATTTGATGGTGGTACACAGGCATATGTATCCCTATCAAAATCACGTCCATTCAGCCCAAAGGAGGACTGACAACAAGGTTTGGGTGGAGATGATGGCATATAGTATGATGATGGGGGCATGAAGCACAGATAAAGCAGAACTACACAGAGGCTTGGAGATGTACTGGGTAAAAGGAAAGGAATAAATTATAGTGGTAGGAGCTGCTGGGAAGAAGAAATGCCGAAGGATGTTGGAGACTGGGGATGAAGCAGTAGCTGAGTATGAAGGCATTGTCCCACAGCTATTAAGCTTTAGAAGAATGGCCAATTCTTATGTTCATATATATTCCTCAATGATTCTGCTTTACAAGTTTTCACTGACAACCTTCTGTTGCATTTCTATAGTTTGTCACAAGCAAATTATCAACAAAGATATCCTCCCATTTTGGTAATGATATCCCACATACCTTTGAGCTGTTAAAAACCTGAAGGAAAGGAAGTAACAGACTTTGTCTGGGAATGTATTGTTTTATTTATTTAACATTTAGAATACTTTTCAAGAGGAAGATACTCCCCAATCCTACTAAGAACAGCAGTGAAGAAAAGTCATGGTACAGAGACAAGAGCATGAACACAACAGGCTTCAATAAATCAATTCTCCCCTGATGTCTACCCCCTTATTTACAAGTTTTAAAATTCCATGGCCCCAAATCCTATTGAAGAAAACCGCATAGGTAAAGGCAATCATGCAAGCAGCTTTCCTCTCTTGCTTGCTGTCCAAGCATGCAGCTTTTATTTTCTTGACCAGAAGAGGCAAAATAGTACCATGGACAGATAGCTACATAGGCAGAATCACCTGCAAAACTGCCCATCCACGCTACATGGATGAAATAGTACTCCAGTTCAAGATTCACATGTTGCAGAATTCAAATGTTTCCGTAACTCACAGTGCATCTGGGGAAGCATGCTATATACTGACTCTTCTAAAGAGCTTCTCCCTTTACATGTTCAACAGGGTACTTTTATTAGATTTCTAAAATTTGTGGGATATGAACTTCAGTTGACTTCATCTCATTAAATAAATAAATAAATAAATAAATTCATCTCAACTATACACACCTAAAACTTTGGTTGAAAATGTCACAGAATATACACTTCCATTCAGAGTTAAGGATAATAAGTGTCTCTTAACTACAGTATGCCTGTTTTAAGAACACAAAAGTTCTGGGTGGGACACGGAAGCCCTATCAAAGCACTCAAGAAAAGGTTAATTTGAAAAAGTGGAGAGACTTCTAATCCTGCCCTCTTCCTATCACTGCTTCCAAGTGAAAACGGACAGTCTCAGGAGGAAAGCTTCTTTGGGCCAGTGACTCAAAGAGAGCAGGAATCTTGCTCACACTTTCAGAGGAATCCTTTCTGAATGCCTGAAGTATCTTAATACCGTACATATCTGAGAACTGCGACTTTAAGAAAGTCAAGGTTACTTGGAGAGCCTCTGGTGTACTGCCTGCCTTTGCAAGGTGAGAGCTCCACAAGAAAAACATTTCTCAGGGAGCAGGCTTATCAGCTACTCTTATTTTAAATATACTGTATGTATGCTAAATATGATTTGTTTCCTCCTTTTCTTCCTCCTGGAGGTTGTATGTCATCATAGCTATTTTGATTTTGAATATGGCGGCTCAATACAATGATGTTTGATGTTGTGCAGCATTGAAATTGGACTCCCAGGATTTTCAGCCAATAAGTTCTTCTCCTTCCTGGATTTCTCTTCCTGTTTATTTTACACTGAATGATCAGCTGTAACAATCTATACTTTTTGTTTCTCATTACATAATCAAACTAATCTAGCTTTTTCCCATTTTATGTGCTTTATGATTTCTTGGCCTTTGTTTATCTTCGTATGCCAGACATATGTTCATTCAGTTATAATGCATGGGAATCATCACCTACAAAAGTGAGATATATAATTATCTAACAACAACAATATTAATAATAACAAATGACTTGTTCTCAAAGTCTGAATTATTGCTATACTGGGGTGGAAATGTAGGTGAAAATGAATTTTTCTCTAGGCAAGGATGGTAGTGACCAGGTTTGCCAGAAGGAGTTGTCTTCCATTGCAATACATGGATGGGCTCATTTGCACAACTGTCTTAATGTATTTGTCCTGTATGCTCCTTTCTGCAGGGAGCTGTTCCTGCCTCACACTGGTGGATATGGACAGTCACTGCGCCAGCCCAAGGTATTTTGATGCCCAAGGCACAGTTTCACATGAAATGGAACTCACTATGAAGTTCTTGTGCAAAACTCACTGAAACAAAGGGGTAATGCTCAGGATTCCTTGCCTGTTGGACTGTGCTTTCAGGTTTTCCTTGTCCCCAATTCTGCTCCTGTGAATGAGGCTCGAAGTCTGCCAGTAAAGGCAGCTGCTTCACCTTGTCTCATGGCAGAGCCATCTCTGAGTGACGGAGTTAAAGATCTTCCCTTTCAAAAGCAAGAGTTTAGTACCCTGAATAGGGTCAACTGTGAGTCAAAAGGAGTGAATGTGCTGGCAAAGGGCCATACACTGGGGCTCATCTGCCAA
Source organism: Intellagama lesueurii (assembly GCA_037013535.1). Taxonomy (NCBI): domain Eukaryota; kingdom Metazoa; phylum Chordata; class Lepidosauria; order Squamata; family Agamidae; genus Intellagama; species Intellagama lesueurii. Next base: position 159,412,445 of record JBAJHW010000003.1, on the reverse strand, counting down.
ACAGGATGGACTTAAGATGCTGATCTTCCTAAGAGAGGCCTTTTGCAAACATACAGTTTTGTGCCACATTACAAAAATTTAAAATTGCATCAGATTATATTGATACACAGCAGCAACGTCCACTGCTCCATAACAGTAGTCTGACAGTGCACCGGGAACTCAGCTATACCCTTTTAAAAAAGGCATTTCTACCTCTGTTCTTGTTTCTGTTAATGTTTGCTAATGTTCTTAGGGTTTTTTCAAAGCAGTTTTTGTCTGCTTCCAATTAAATTCCTATAACCTTAAAATATCACTATTTTGAGACTTGACGTTTTTGTTTATCCTTCTGTTAGTATAAATTGGAGGGAAGACGTTTAAGAGCATAGTGTCAGGCATAAAGGTGGGAAACAATACAATTTAAGAATTCTACAACTGAATTTTAAAAATTGAAACATTTGTTCATTGCATACAAGTGAGCCGTGGGAGTATACAAGCAACAATACATTAAGTTAGGGCCACATCTGAATTAATTCATACCTTTTTTTTTTACACCGTTTGTTTAACCATCAAAGACCTTATTTTTATAACACTTTATATTTTCAAAAGTTTTTTGTTTGTTGTTTTCTTTTTGTCTTTTATAATTCTGATCTCTTTTATTCAACACTGTGATGAGAGATTAAGCTGTAAGAAACTGAACTGTAAAAAACTACACAGAACCAGTATGCCACAGAGGACATTTGAAATTTCTCTATCAGACTCAGAGCAGGAAGATGGGTGTTGAAATTTCCATTCAACCATGAAACTAATTAATATTCTTAGACCTGTTGCTATGTCTCTGTCTAACTTGCTGTACAGGGTTGGGGAGGGCAGAATGATACACATAACTTTAGAGGAAAATAGGATAAAAAAATTAATTAGTAAAAGAATACCTCATGGCTGAACACATATTTGATTGTAGGTCGGCAATATTTCATCTAGTGTCCACTATTTATGTTTTGTCTGAAGCTTTATGTACTTTATGTACTTCAAATCTGATGTAATCATGCAAGGCCTTCAAGCAGATTATTTGACATAAAAGGCTTTATTTTTGTACTAAAGTGGCATGACTTTGTGGTCAGTGTTACATTTGAAATTTTGTGTGAGTGTTGTGTGTGTTGCTATACAATGGCTTTCATGGAGACGATCCCATGGACAAAATGACTACCCTAGTGGGATCAGCTACTTACAAAACACCTAAGGGAAACTAGTGAGGCAAAAATAAAAGTAATTTGCCCATGGTACAAAGAAGATGCTTCAAAACTACTCTCTTTTCTGCTCCAACATTAATTAGGCTCTAATGCAAATAACATCACTCAGAAGCTGAGTTAGTGGCAAAGCAGGGATCTGACTCCTAACAAAAACCTTTATTTGCCCCTATAAAGCACAAAATATCCATTTTGAAGCATGCAAACTAGTAATGCTCAAAGAAACATATATACAGCACAGGCAACATCCCTTTGCTTCCCGTCACTCCCTCTAGCCTCTAGGACTCTCCTTTCTTCCTCCCAATCTTGCATATTTGTTTGCTTTTTCCTGGGTGGCTGAAAACATTTCCAAACTAAGTTTTTTGCCTGCACCTACCACTTTTATTTTCTGCTAAGTGCCACTGAGGGTCAGTGTAAGGCACTCAGAATTTCTAGAAAATAAACACTGTACTAGATGCTAACACTTTGTTCCATGCCAGCTCTCCATGTTTTTAAAAAAGGTTTTCAAAATTGATTTTTGTAAAAAGATAGCAAGTCTGGTGGGAGTGACTTTGTGGACTGCACTACTAAAGTATAGGTATGTACAACCTTTTCATTTCTATGCATATAAAATAAAAAATTCAAAAGCTTTCTATGTGCTGGGTAAGATTTCAAGGGTTTTAGTGTTTTGTTTTTGCACTAGTTCTCTTTTTTGAAAAAAAAAGCATACTTTTTTTTTTGCAATAAACAGTTGTGCAAAATACAAGGGTTAGATTCTTTTTGCCCAAAACATAGGGTAGTCTTTTTTGTTCGCTTGCTTTTTGCTAACAATGCTGTTGACTGTGCTGTAGGGGTGACAAATCATGCAATGTTTTACTGTATGGAGTGTCTCAGTATGCTAAGACACCCTTTTCAGTATATGGTGTTTGGTATATGGTGCAAGACAGTTGCAATCTCCACATTCCACATTTAGTCTTCTCAGTTCAAGGGCTGTATTTGGACATCACATGAAGCATGAACAGGCCTAGCTTCCTGTCTGGTTTCCTCTTCTTCCTCACACTCCACAACCAGAAAGAAAAGTTCAGAAGCTTTCATATTCTATGAATCACAGCTTGGTAGGTCATAGAAACCTGGAATTCTGGTTAATCTTAACTATGATTAGTTTAAATAAGCCACCTTTGTAAGCCATGTTTTGAAGCTGGCCTCTTTGAAAATAACAATAATTAATATTAGCCACAGTTTATCAGGCTTGGATGACACAGCAAGCTGTGGTTAATAAGGAGCTGCAGAGAAGTTTCTGAATGTCTCTTCTTAGCTCAATGCAAAATGTGAGTGCATGGGCTTGATTGGCCAGGGTTGGAGAGTAGGCTGGTCTTATTCAAATTTTGCTACACAGCAATTCTTTATGATACCCAAATATAGTCAATATGGGTATTTATGGAGTAAGATGCTATCCATCATGCAAACAGCTTTCATAACCTGGTGCTATTTAGATTTAGATTATGGAATCAGACCAACATTTTCCTTGGAAGTACAATCTGATTGACTCTGAATCTGTTAGCAACATGGCCATGATCCAAAGAACAGGACAATTAATTCTGGGTGCCAAATAGCTTATGCTTAACAGCAGAGGTTCATGCTACCACTTTGGAAACCACAGAGACTGTCAAAAACAATTTCTGCTACAGCACTGAGGTCTGCTGTTCAAGAGGGAAGTCATGATCCAAACCCTCGGATATTCTTCAGATATTTCTTTGGATCACAAGCAGAATGTACAGCTGAGACTAATCACATACTTTTTGTACCCAAGAAAACAATGAATGCACAGACATATGCAGCATGCAAATGATAACAAAGCTATGTTGGAAAGGAGAAGAATAGCTACTGAAAATATCCTAGAACCCCTAAAGAACCGGGTTTTATTATTACCCTTTCAACTTAAAGGATAGAGCCATTCATTCTCATTAACACCCCTTCCCAATTCTACTGTCACAGGGAGATCACTAAGCACATAAATACACAATCACAGCCCTATGTCGTACTCACAAAATCCATGTCTTATTAACATTCTACCTGCTACCTGTACTTCACAGATGCTAAAAATGCCTCACAATAATTTGCAGCTTGATATATGCAATTTCATCTTTATTGCATTTCCCAGCACAAGCCAGTCCTGGTTTCATCCATGATTTATTTTAACCCACGTGCCTGCGTTTTGAAACAGATTTCTCAGTTTACCCCCATTCTAGTAGCAAGGCATTAATTTTACTTGTGCTCATCAATATAGTCTGGATCCTGCATCCAACTGATCCTTCAATAATGATAAGGATAATAATGATTAAAAGAACAAACCAAGACACCCACCCAGTAGTCTATCATTGCCTGTTGCCTTGGTAATCCAAACGCCCAGGAACTCGCTGATTATCGGTGAATGGGAATGGCATTGTTCACACCGCAGTGCCTCTGCTATGTTAATGTGAGATAATGGCAGCCAGAAGAATCCTTTTGTTCCCAGCTTTCCTGTTTATTCATAGTGCCTGGAGGTCAGCAATTGCTACAACAATCAGGAAAGGAGCCACTGAAACAGATTCCACTTCTGCTGCCCCCCCCCCCTCCTGCTCGTAAGAAAAGAGAAAAGAAGAAAAGGCTCTGCAGGGGAACTACAGCCAGGGAACTGACGGATGAACCACAAGGAGAGTGAATCAGAGGAGGTATATAGCGAGAAGCATGAATTAACGGCTTGGTGGACTTGCACTTCTTGAGACCGTAGAGACAGGAAATATGTATGTTCAAAAAATATCAAAAATAATTCTTTTTTAAAAAGCAGTGGGGTTTTTTCCCCAACTGTTACCCACTAATAGTGCTGCGTTTCTGCTACTAATTAACAAACGTTATTTTTCTTTCAATTAATTTTGATTAATTCTTTCAATTAATTCTGATAGCTTACTGATTATCACTGTTCGAGTATGTGTATGTGCAGATACAAACTACAGATTATTGGGTAGGCATATATATTTTTTATTGGAAATAATGTTCTTCATATTTATGTAGTAACACACATTTATTTCTATTTATTTTACAAACCCATAAAATTCATTTTTTGCCCTTTACAGGAGCTCAGGGTGGTACATTTGCAGACTTCAATCCTCACTTGTGAAGTAGGTTGGGCTCAAAGACTGAGACTGGCCTAAAGTAGCCAATAACTGACCTTACTCTGAAAATGGATTTGGTCTCCAAAGTTTAAATCCAATATGCTATTCACTTCCATATGCTACCTCTCCAAACGTAGTTTGGGAATGGAACAATCCTAGCGTATACCAGGATCAAGGCAGTTCATTTGCCATCCTGATTATGAATTGAAAGCATGGGTGGAGCTTTAGTAAGTTGTAAAATGAATTCTTAACTAATTCTTTAGGCAGGCAATTTTAGGATTCTATTTCCACAGTCAGTAAGAATATGCACTGATTCCGTATATGTACTGCTGCCATTGAATACCATTCACAGGGTCATGTTGAGTCACATTAACACACAGCACATAATCAAACTGGTAAGAGTAAACACACCTGTTGCACTTTCTGCAAAATTAGGGGAACTATTTTTGTGTCAAAAGAAAAAAATCAATATAAAATTGTATCACAGACATATTATGAAGCTGCTCAGGTGTTAAGATAATCAGAGGAGGCTTCTCTCTTGGTCCCACCACCTTCACAAGTGCATTTGGTAGGGACACAGGAGACGGCCTTCTCTGTCGTGGCTCCCAGACTCTGGAACTTTCTCCCACAGGAATGCAGGCTGGTCCAATTTTTGCTGTAGCTTCTACAAGAAGGCGATTGACCTTTCACTTCAGGCAGGCTTTCCCTTAGTGACTGGCTTTCTGAGAGGGGATTTTAAATGGATTGTTGTGCCTTGTTGCTTTTAAGTGTGTTTTAGTATTGTTTTTATTTAAACATAATATTTGTTTCATTATTTTTAAATACTTGTATGCTTACTGTTTTTATCTTTCAAATATTGTCTATTAATGATGTTAGCTGCCTCGGGTCCTTTTTAAAGAGAAAAGTGGGATAAAAATGTTTTAAATAAATAAATAAATTCGACACTCCCAGTGTGGCTAATAGGCTATTCCACTGTTGTGTCCTCATGCTGAAGCCAGTTTATCTGGTACAGTCCTTGATCTTCAATCATGCGTCTGCCATAAACCTCCTATGGTGACCTTAAGCACTGTGTGCATTTGTTGTTAATTCCAAACCAGAGATCCAGGAAACCTGCCTACCCTAACCTAGCTTGGTTTCTAGTACAGCCAGCATATAACAGCATCGAAAGTGATTATTCATAGGTGGATAGAGAAATCAAGGATGTCCCTCCAGTCATCTCCCAATCTCTGTGTTATTGGGAAAGATCTGCAAAGGAGCTTCAATCTCACCCATCTAAACACGATCACAATTCCTGCAGTGGAGTTCCTGATCACACAGAGCTTTGTAATCACAATCGAGTCCATGGGTAATGGCTAGGGCACATGTTCTTGGCTACTTCTACACACTTATGAATAATAACCCCTGAATAGGTCACACAAGTGTCCTACTGCCCTTACAACACAGATTCATGTAGGTCTCTCTAAGCCAGTGATGGTGAACCTTTTTGAGCCTGAGTGCCCAAACTGCAACACAAAACCGACTTATTTATTTCAAAGTGCCAACACTGCAATTAAAACTGAATACTGAGTTTTTAGTTTAGAAAAAACAACTGCTCCTGCACTGCAATGTTTAAATGCTTGGTTTTTTCCCCCCTAGGGAAATAACAGAGAAATACTTACCAGTCCTCCAATCCCCCTTCAGGTTAGACCGGTAACGGCCGCCATTGCACCCCTCCGCTGGACCACTGCACCAGCAGAAGGGAGTGCCAAAATCCGGGATCGGAGAATGGGTATTTCTCAATGGCGACTTATCGCTCACGTGCCCACAGAGAGGGCTCTGCGTGCCAGCTGTGGCACACGTGCCATAGGTTCACCATCACAAGAGACAGCCTGCATTGCAGTTGCAAATATTCCACACTCAATAACTTTGGAACCAAGTTATGTTTCTGGAATGTCCCAGTGACTGCATCTTGCCACTATTCTGGAGTCTACAATAGGAATGAACAGTATTTATACAATAACATGTGTACAAAACTCCCCACAAACTGGACAGAGTGAAATCGTATTGTTAAAGAAAACGCCAGCGTTTTGTTTGTATGTGTTTGTAAGTTTATCAGTTCTACTAAGGAATTACTAAAATGTGTGAAAAAGGCCCCTAACTAGTCTGTTGGTTGATTATCATTTCAGCTGATTAATCACCTGCTTCAATTAAATCTAAATTAAGTGTGAGGCATCTTAATAACATCCTACCAATCTTTGTTACAAGGAAAGGCCCCCTTTACTTTTTACTTCTATATCCTTTCTTTACAGGAGCAAGCCAGCACCAAGACAGCTTCAACAATTGGTCTTTTACTGAGACAGAAGGAGACATGTGCATGAAAGATTTTCTGCCTTCTAAGCTGAAATAACCCTGACTAGGGCAGGGCACCTTACCATATGAGGCTGGGTGGAGATGTCAGTTCTGTATCTCAAGAAACAAAACATCTTCAGCCGTCTGAGGCCAGATACGTTTTATACACATATATCCACGTAGCTTATTTGTTTATGATTTTATGAATTTTCTCCAGTATTGCACTCATTTTGTAATTTAAGCCTATTATTAATTCTCACCTGTTTGTCTCTATGCTTTCTGATATTTTTGACATATTGGAAAACTAACAACATGGTTCATCTTTTTTCTAACAAATGAACGAAGCGACTCATTTTGTAACCCAACTCCATCTTTATTTCTTTTTCCTCTGAAGCCCTGATACATGGTCATTGTCATTCTTGAACTGCTATGCCCAATCTTGGTTATAAACACAGCTTGAATTCTGTACTGGCTTTAGTACAGTTAGCATCATATTTTAAGGCATCAAGCTGAGTTTGTTGTCTCAAAGCTACTTAATTTTATCTTTTTTTAGGAAGCCTTGAAAGTAGTAACTAAAATAGCCTCCCATTTAACACTATCAACTAAAGCTGTTTCCTTAAAACATGCAAGCTTCTCTTACAAGTGCTTGGCAATTCAATACCATTCAGAAGAAAATAACTGGTATTACACAAAATACAAACTCTGTAGGACTGCCATATTATTGGGTGGCCATGTTTTATCTGGATTTCAGACATGACACATGGTGCCAATTTTAGCCCATCAACTGGCCCAGATTATAAACTTTAATTTTTTTAAAAAATCAGATCTCTAGGCATTTTAGAACTGGAGATATACTGTATGTCAAAACATATAGTCATTGGTTTTGGCCAGCATCTTGTCTAGAAGCAAGTATTTCTGGGTTGCAAAGCAGTGAGTGAGGCCATCCACAGTTTGATAGGATTTCAGAGACTGTATCAACTAAAGCTGCTGGGAAATGTTGCAACTGTGGGATCTAGCTGGTCTGCAAACAACTGAAACAAACTTATAACATTAATTCTACATCTATTTGGCTTGGTATGGCTCTTTGGGCTATTTATTCAGATATACATCCTACTAAATTATGTGGGTCTTTCACCACAGTAATTGTGCATAGGAAATCTTTAGATTAAGGCAGTTCAGGCTATGCATCTACAGGTCTTTTGTCAGTGAGCAACTATCTCTGGTTCAAGTACATTTTCATCTGATAATTAAAATTCATGCAACTAGCAACTGTACTTTGAACATGACATGCACACAACTGCACTAAGATGTTTACAAAGGATGGAAACATACACAGTATAAGAGCCTCTTGGTGCAGTGGTTAAACTGCAGTGAAGACTCTGCTCGTGACCTGAGTTTGATCCTGGACTCAGGTAGCCAGCTTGAGGTTGACTCAACCTTCTGTCCTGGTAAACTGCCTACCCAGCTTGCTGGGGGTGGGCAGGCAATGTGTAGCCGTCATAATTGGGTTGTAAACTGCCCAGAAAGAGCTTTAAGTACTATGGGGCAGTATAGAAGCAGCACATGTTTGCTTTGCATAGTTGATCTAGCTTATGAGTTATAACAAGATTTGACCACTAGCGTAAGTATTGTTGCATTTTAAATTCATGGGGGTGGGGGCGGTTTGTATTTCCCCTGAAATCCATATTATATTCTGGGTATGATCCGCTGCTTCTTATTTTAAAAAGTTTTTTCTTCACTTGGAAGGCAGGTAGGTAGGAAGAGAAGAATGAAGGAAAAAAAGATGGAAGGAATAACAAACCCTTTCCCTTTTCATAAAACCTGTAAAGAACATCCAGGTACTAAGAATTCCAATGATGTCAAATAATGGTAATAATGTTAATTTATAATAAAGCTTCATCGGCCTAATTGAATTAGTAGTTAATTTGATATTCTGTTTAATTTTATCAAACCTCTGGAATCAAATCACTTGTATTTTTAAAACTTCATCTGTTATTTTAATCAATTTTGCTTGCTCTAAGAAACCATTCTAATACAAGCACTGGCAGTAAGGAAATTGCCATTTAATTAATATTGAAGGCAAAATTGGGGATGAGAGAAGATAGGAAAGCTCAAAAGAAAAAGTTTTCTGATAACAGAGAGTGCTGTAAAGAGCAGCTGTGTGTACACAGACACAGTTATTGACACCACAAAGCATTAACATGTGCTATATAAGCTGCAACAAGCACCTTTAATATACCAAGGAAGGAAAACATCTGATTGATTATGGAGAGAGCTGCTACTGTTTAAATCAGTACCTAGTTTGTCCTGTGTATAAAAACATGGTGAGAGCCAGTATAGTGTAGTGTAGTGTAGTGTAGTAGCGTACAGAATGTCAGACTAGGACTCAGAAGACCTGGATTCAAACCCTTACTCAGTCATGGAAATTTACGTGGGGGGCAGGGCGGTAGCAATAGTAAAACTATTCCTTAAGCATCTCACATTCCTTAGAAACTGTAGCAGGATACCGTAAGTCAGAAAACCTACTTGATGGCATATAACGCACTTATAAATGTAACTTGCCATGTATGAAGGACAATTATTAAAACCTAGATTTTGTCAGAAAACTATGCTACAATTATCTACTACAGATTAACTGTGTATAGTTATGTTTATACTAAGTAAGTCCAACTATGCAGTACCATCATCTCTTCTCTCACCAGTACCCTATTATTCATACCATGCATGGAACGAACAAAAGAAATTGTGATTGCTAGTGTAGTGAGGAATAAAACCATGCTGTGGTCCCTGGCTGAAAATCTAAACTTTGCCACGTAATTCCCTTTCTTCCAATGTAATTGCTACACTGGATTGCTACCAATGACTGCTGTGATGACTGTACACAACAAGCGAAAGCCTATTGTCACCTTCCAGGCACCACCTCACACATTTGTATTTACAATTTTGACTATTCCAAGATACATAGTTTAGCCTCAATAACCGAAATCAACAATCTAGATTAATTCCAAGATTAACAAATAATTTTACTTGATTTATTCGTCTAGGAGATAACTGCTTTCTTTTGACCCATAGCTCTTTATGCTCCTGCCCCTTACCCATGGCTCTTCAACATTTCCAGCTTATTTCTCAGTCCTCAAATCCTGTGGTTTAGCATAGTAAATTGAAATAGAGTAGGCCCATTGAGTCAACTTCTCTGGAAGTTTCATTGATTCAAATGGACCTCCTCTAACTGCTGTTTAGCATAGTAACTTGCAGACAGAGTAGGCCCATTTGAACCAGTGGAACCTCCAGAGGAGTTTGCTCACTAAATCTCCATTGACTCAATGGGCCTACTCTATTGTGATTTTTACCACTAAGCAACAGGATTTTGGGCATTACGTATGTTTATGTTATCTGCTTCTGGTCGCTTCTCCATGTGTTCGTTCTCTTATAAGGCCACTGCATGTTATAAGGCAAAATAAAGGTCTCCATGTTTTAACTCAGGTCAGTAATGCATTTCTTGTAACTTCTGACAAACACTCAAAAATATAGCAACATGCGATAAAAAATCTCCCCAGTTGCTTCTGTCTTTACCTGCTTCTTGCCCCCACAACTAATCACTTAAAGGCTGAACAAAACCAACAAGACAAAAGGCAAGATAACAGAAACCAGAAGCAAAAACAAAGGGAAATATCACACATCTTTTCGAATACTATTGAAAAGGCTGATCACAGTAAGCTCTGTGAGAAGCAGGTATCAAAACCACACAATAAAAGTGAAAGTGTATGAGCTTGGTCATGACAAAGTGCACTGGGTGTGATTGTGTCACCTTCTGTATTTGGGTAGGGCTTTGTATATGGAGGGAATGTGGTCCAGGTGCTTGTTTGTCCATAGAATGTGACAAAGAAAGGGAAAGAATATGGCAAGCTGAAATAGACAAGCTATCTGAAGCTTGGTTGAGGTTAACTCACGTGACCTGAGAAGATCTACTTTTGTGAGAGAGGGGGAGATCTCAGGTCATTTTTTTCTAAGCCACTGTGAGGGCTTTAAAATAAATGCTTTTTTCCCGGGCCCTCCTTTCCCCACCCCTATATAAACAAACTATGAAGCTTTATTTCTATTAGGATTCTTTCTATTGATTTGTTGCTGCATTATCATTGTACTGGTGTATTTTATATTTTTTATACACTCTATACCCAGAGACCTCTGATTAGCAGCAGTCAAAAGTGCAATCAGTCCGTCAAACCATCAACCCAACAATCAATCAATCGCTTACACAGGGGGGGGGGGGATGGAATCCTGCAGGGATGCACCCAGCAATTCTCCCAATTCTATTTCAACCCAAATTTAGAGGATTGCAAAAATATTTACAGTGGTGCCTTGACTTACGAACTTAATCCGTCCCAGAAGATGTTCGTAAGTAAAAACGTTCATAAGTCAAATCAGCATTTCCCATAGGAATGCATTAAAAACCGATTAATCCGTTCCAGCTGTTTTTTGTTCTTATGTTGAGGCGCCGTTTGTAAGTCAAAGCATTCGTTCCCATAGGAACTAATGCAAAACCGGTTAATCCGTCCTCTACCACTAGGGGGATAATTTTTTTTTTAACCTAAGATGACTTAGGTTAAAAAAAAGGGCAGAAAAGGAGGGAGGGAACACCTTTTAAACAGAACACCTTTAAAACCAAGCACCTTTTAAACCACTTTTTACATTTTAAAATTACAGTACCAGGCAGTCCAAAGGCCATTTCCCGCTTTCCCCACGGTTTTTTGTTTGTAAGTCAAAGCTCCGTTCGTAAGTCAAAGCAAAATTTTGTGAATGGAGGTGTTCGTAAGTCGAAATGTTCATACATCGGGGCGTTCGTAAGTCAAGGCACCACTGTACTGAGAGTGGCTTGAGAAAATTTGCCAGCATCTCTAGTGACAAGGTACAAGCTGTTGCTCGTAGTAGCCTGCTTCTTACAACTGCCCATGTAAGTTTTAAGACTAAATTTTATGACATGGTGTTCACCAATCTCAAATAGGCCTGAAATATAGGGAATAATTTACCACATATGAGGAATGCAGAATTCAAGAGACTGCCTTTCAAGCTAAATCAGGACACATACCCATAAGTATTTTAAGTCACACCATTCTCTGGCACAAACATAGCAGAACTACAGACAAGCTTCTAAAGGTTCCAAGATTTCTACAGCTCTCTTCATGAAGGAAACTCACCCTGAATACCAAGCATTCCAATTATACCATCTCTCCTAGGAACTAATGTGGTATGCACTGTTGAGGGGGGAAATGTCTATATGGGACTCACCTATGTGAAAGGGAGGGTTTCATGGAGTTCATGGAGTTCATGGGTGGCTGCATTGGTAGCTTCCCCGGGGGGTCGTTTTGCCGGCTCTTCTGGTGGCGCAGCAGCAAGAGCCGTCCCAGTTCCTCACACCACGATGAGAGCAGTGCTGGAAACAAAACAGCATAAATGTCACTGGAAGATAATATGACCAAAAGAAAAAAGATTGACAGAATGAGATTGGTACCGAAGTGCAAAATGTAGGCCAAACATCCAAGCAGCTGAACCACTTAGGCTAAACAACTACCATTAAAAATACAACAATTCATGGTCACAGAGTCTAGTAGCCTTAATTCTGTGATCAGAATACAATGCAAACATTGGCAGTGCCAAAGCCAGTTGTCCGAGAATTATCTGATGACCTTAAGGAACCATATCTGTGGTCAGAGGTGACAAATGGGCCAGATACCTATGTTTTTCAACTCCTTCTCAAATATGTCTTCCTGTAAAAATAGTTACTACTTAAAACAGGTTCATAAACAAATCTAAGTATATAGAAGCTACTCTGCTTGAACTGCATGTTATTGTAGCAAGTAACAGTACAGTTGTGAAAAAGGAAGGAAGGAATGTTCACAGTGTGTGGTGAGATTGCCCCTTAGGGGCAGGGAACAGTAATTATGATAATGTAGGGGGAGGATTTCTATGACATTTCACATTTTCTCTGCATCCTACATTTAAACCCATAAGCAAGTTAAAACATATTTATGAATAATCTGGCCTTTCTTACTCATAAACATGTTCAAACCCAACCATAAGCTCAAACATAGGCTGCAGAAAAAAATATGACATGTCATAGAAATCCCCCCCCCCCCTCCAAAACTATTCAAAATAGTAAAATGCAGTGTGGTTAACTGCTATTGCTTTGTTCAGCCCTGCTGGGTTCTGAAGTTCAACAAGACCCATATATTTCTTAGCTTTCCTTCAGCACCATGTCACCTAGAGTCTTAATTTAAATAAAGGCAACTAGATTTTATGATTCTACAATGACGCACAGCAAGAAGATGCAATGTACATAACCCTGTTTACAACTCATCATGGTCTGCTTGTGGTGAGCTGCTTCAAACAATCTACTTGAATGTAGTGACAAAGAAGAATCATGAGGCACACACACAATGCAGAAATCACATAAGAATGCCTGATGCTAGCCAGGCCTCAGGTGAAGAATTGTTCAGAGCCTGCTCTTCTATTTTTTTTTAAAGAGAATAAATAGAGAATATTCTGAAAAGTATTTTGAGAGAATGGTAAAGGGAGAAGAAACATGGCAATTTGTATTCCTCAGAAAAGAATAAAAGGGGGCATTATACACAGTGTCAGTAGGCCAACGTATGCTTGCTTTCACCATGGAGACAAAGATTAGTTTTCTGTTGCCAAGGGCAATACATCAGAATACTATGGGATTAAAGTGTAATAAGGAAGGTTTATACCAAACATGCTAAAAGGCACATCAAGTTTATGAGGAGAGGAGGAAGGCTAAGATTGTAATTGCTTGTACTTGTTCCTTTCTTTGAAACACCTTATACCAACCCCATTTACCACACTCCTTTCCCAAGTTGGCCTGATCCCACTCATACTTCCAGTAGCAAATGGGAGGGTGAGAAACTAAGCTGGAGCTGTGGTTGAGACAAGTGTAACCATAGCCCCTGTTTTCCTAAGCCAAGTTTAGCCTCCAGGCCTAGACAAGAGACTAAGGAACTCTCTCTCTTTTTACTATAAATCAGAAGTCATGTTCACAATCATGAGACAGAGGATGTAATACTCTGCACATAAGAGAGTCAGGGCCTCTGATGAACTATGGTTTCCAGACATGAGTGAACCCTGTTTATTTTACTGTTTAGTAGCAGGAGAAGCAGAAAGTATTCTAGGACTATGCAAACTTGTTAAACATGAAAAAGAGGTTCTGGGGACCTGAAAGGATCACCTTTCCCTCCATTTTTTCACACTTAATCCACCGTCTTCTCTTATAACATAGCCAAAGACTGCATAATCAGCATATGTAATAATCAGTGTCATGATTAAGGGATCAAAGTATAGAGGCCAGCATCTAATAAGGTAGGGATGCATTGTCTGTTTTCTGCTGGAGATGTTTTGGCATTCCCCCTGCAGCTACTACTCCCCCTTAGTGAAGACTATCTATTCCTTTTCCTAGTGATTTTTGCACAGAACACTTTCCCCCTGCTTCTGCAAACAGTGAGGAACTGCTGGATAGCTCAGTGGTTTAGATATGTGGCTGCGGAGCTAGAGGCTGGGAGTTCAATTCCCCACTATGTCTCCTTGACAAGGGCTGGACTCAATGATCCATAAGGTCCCTTCCAGCTCTGCAGTTCTAAGATTATTGTTAATATCTGTTACAGCCGATGTATGTGCATATATGTGTGTCATGAAAACCAGGAATTGTGCTCAGGTGACCAGTTCAGTGGTTCCTATTTCCTGAGATTTTAAGATTAAAACCTGAAACCAGGTCGTGGGCCACTGTGGTATGTGTGGGATGCAATGTAACAACTGCAAAGTCTGTGTATCACACACACACACACATGCAGCCAAGAATGAAACAGTGTGAATTTCTTGCACTGTCTCCTAAACATTATAGTCAATATTCTACTGCTAGTTCCAACTGGAGTAGACCCACTGAAACAACTGTGGAATGGTAAATCAACCCTTATGTAAACCTTCAACAAGTCTACAGTGAATAAAACCACCCAAAGGGCGTTTTCCCATGTGTGCAACAAACATTCACTGAGCTACTAAACCCTGGAGCCAGTTGGGAGTAGGGAAGGCATGGGTGTGTAGGCATTAAAGTCACCACACACAATAAAACCAAACCTTTCCCGTTGGTGCTCACCTAGAGATTTGTCTCCCTGCCTGGATATGTTTGGAGAAACATATCAATTATTTGAGACTTCAGCTAGTGCGGCGAGACTTGGCAGCCCTAGTTTGTGCCATATATTTATAGTCTGAAATCCTGTTGCTTAGTGTATTAAGTCACAACTAAAGTAGGCCCATTGAATTAATGAGGATTTGGTGAACCAACTCCTCTGTAAGTTCCAGTGATTCAATGGGCCTGCTCTAGTTGTGCCTTATTATGCTAAGCAGCAGGACTTAAGTCATAATGTTTTAAGGTTGTTATGTCTTGTTATATTTCTATTATCACTGAGATACATGGAATAGTAATCTCTGCCCCGTATGTATTTTAAACATGTTTTGTTTTTATGATTTTTCCCTAACAAAGGAGTCACACTGTCTTCTAAAATAGTTTGGCCATTTTAAGTAATAAACTTGGAAAAGGTGTTTCTTTCCTCCTGTCTGCTTGTTTTTGGTGGCTACCCATTTATTTCCCATGCACACACATATAATATATATTATTATTTGGTTAGTGATTTTTATAAATGTGTCTGGGTGTGTGCACATGCATATATGCATGTGACCTGCAACACAGCAACTTATGTGGCTCTTGAGGGCAAAAGGCCATCCATCTCTGTAATAAAGGAATGGGAAGTGTAGCCTATCCTTTATTGCAGCTTGCCTATGGTAGACATGTTGGGCATCCCTTAACTGAATAAAGACCTCTCTTCTAATCTAAAGCTTGCCAACACTAGGCTTTGTTAGGGAAAACTTTAAAACTATAAAAATAAAAGCAGGAGTTGCAATATACATACACATTGGCTGTACTTGGATAACAATAAACCAAGTACATAAATCTTTATTTAGCTTTATTAGGAAGTAGGCTAGAAATATATGTGCTAGACTAAAGCTCAACGCTGACTCAATACTGTCAGCTCTGATTATCAGAGGCCTATTATTACTCTCCAAAGTGCAATGAAACTGCTGAGAATTATACATTATTTACATATGTAACAAAATCAAAACACTATGAAAACAAAACAAAGTACTGTGGCACTAGATTCATTTTAGTGTGATTTTTCACAGATGTTACCATCAACGTCCTTAGACACATGGACTACAATATTTGCAACACAGACTTATATAAACACTTACACATGCTTGTGGGGTGATGACCAAATGAATTGAAATACAGATTTAGCTAATGAATTTTTAAAGTGACAAAAAACAGTACTGGTAATGAACTTCCAAAGTGTTGATCTCATAAACATTCTGGCATTAAAGAAAGCAATTAGCTAATGTAAACAGTCTATTGGCTGCTAGGTAGTTGTTAAGTTGTTGTCTCTGAAGTGCAGAAGAGCTGGTTGTGCTAAGGTACAGGCCTGCCAAAGAAAACAACTTTTTGGCTATACACAAGACTGGGAGGGGGCAGTGTTTTTATTTATATACAATGTGTTAAAAAAGGCCCAGACTTTATTTAGGCCTCTGGTTAAGAGTGAGAGAAATGAAGCCCACGAACCACATCCAGCTACCCTGGTCCCAAACTGCAGGTCTCCAACTGTCCACTCACCCCACAAATATAGAAAAAATAAAATAAATAATTTCTGCTGAAAAAGTCCTCTTGTGCCCTCTAAGGGCCGTGGTGTAATTTTGGCATGTGTTAGGGCCAACAGACCCTTCAGATTTTAATTGCAGGTACAGGGTGCTAGGAAACTTTATTCATTAATAAAAGATTGTAAGAAAAAGATTTGAGAGATGGGATAGGAGAGCATGCACAGCCTTTCAAGGTCCAGAGGCAGGTGTGTACAGTCCCTGGACATCTGGAACTTGTCCAGCTCTTCTCCAGATGCTAGAATTTATGGGTGTAACCTATGTCAGCTACCTCCCTCTTAAATTTTCCTCTGTAATTCCCTTTTTCTATATTAGCTATTTGGAGATCAGCAACAGTGTCCTGAAAGACTGAAATGCCCTGACACTGTGTTTTGTGTGTTGCCAACGTCAAACATGGGTCCATTTATTCTCTTCCATAGCGACTGTCATACTTGTCCTATGCAGAGGGGCACTAAAGGCACAGAATGGTACACATCATATTAGAGAATAGGTTAAATAAGCCCCTAATGGATGACTCTGTTGATGCTACCAAAGTAGATATGGAGATCAAGTTGGCATGTTAGTTCGTAGCAGGCTTTGTAGGCTCCTATCTGTATAACTATGTGCCAGTTGTTTCAAGATTGGGCAGTTATCCATAAATGATCACAATCCTCCCACACAAAGCCTCAGAAAGGGAGGGGGGAGGCAAAGATTGCACATGGTGTTGAAGACACCACAGAAATGGCTGAGGATATGGACAGAAACTCTGACATAGGATGGAGGCTCAAGACATAATTTAATACCTGCTCCAACTCAGGTAACTTTACAGTTGCAACACATTATCAACTAGAGGTATGCAGATTTGTGTGTTTGGACTACAACTCCTCGTATTCCCCAAGGAGCACAGCACAGAGTTGTGGTCCGAAAACACAAATCAGCACACTTCTAATGTCAGCTCTCCATACCCTTTTGCTTCTGGGCTAGAAACTCAAAAGGTCTGGTGCTGCTATTCAGGATCCAGCAGACAGACTTTATTTCAGGTGTCCAGCTGCCAAGCCCTAGTTAAGGACTGGGGAGATTGATTTCTAGATGTCATGACAAATGGGGATGGTCACTTAGAAATTTCTCAGACCACTTCTCTATTAAGAAAGAAAAATGAACAATCCTGCGAGAGACAACAAATGTGAATTTGTAGAGATTTATCCCTTAAATACAGCATTCCCATTATGCTCTAGGCTAATGTGTTATAAGTGCAGGGTATGACTGTGAGCTGTTTCCCTATTAGCCAAGGAACCTGTCAACAAGCATTTGATCAAACTGTGCTCACCTTTTATCCCTGGCATATCATTACTAATGTGCCAGCAACACAGGGATGCTCACTCTCCCTCCTTCCCTTCTCTTTTATGTTGCCTGGAGATAACAATCACTACCTAACATTACAGTGTGGTCATTTGAGTTGCAAGGGGGAAAGCACAAGGGGAGAAAAATGAACAAAATCTTCTGGTAAAGTGAAAATGCAGCCAGTGTCAAAATAAATAGCCGATGTAGAACACCTCCACACAAGCTAAACGTAATTATACCAGAGTCGAATGGAAGCCATCCATCTTAAGTGCAGCTTTGATGCAAGGTAGGTCGCTCCTTGGACATGAATAGAAAAAGCTCTTGACAAATAAAGATAAAAGGAAGAAGCAGTCTAATGATTTTACAGCGTAGATCTGGAGACTAATGCTTCTGCAAATGAATGCCAGTAAGCTGGCTTTGGGAAGGCACAGGGGCATATCACCACTTCCTCCTTCAGTGCAAAAAATGAAAGATCACCTCAAGTGATGGAACTGTAAAACAGGGGTGGGTAAATTGCAGCTCCCCAGTACCCCTACGTTCCAGAAATAATTGCCCCCCAAAGGGCAAATTGTGCCACCCAGAGGTCTCCATTTATGCAATCTCACCCTAAGTGAAGTATCCATAGAAGCAAACAGTGTATCTGTTCTTTTTGTGATTGTGAAACAGAAAACATCAGGGCAGGACTCATCTTTTGGGAGGGGTCAAGATACGTTATAGAGCTATATTTGTGGAAGACACATGGTTATTGTTTTTCAACATAGAATTTCAGGGGCTACAGAAATCAAGTCCTTAATTTCTTTCTTGTACCTAATCAATGAGAGTTGCAACCGGGGGCATGAAATATTCTGGTGTTCAAGCTGGAAACTACTGAAAAGGAAGTGGGTCTTTGCATACTGTTGAAAACTAATCTGAATTACAATCCAGAGTGAAGTAATGTTAGACAAGTGTTATGGAAATGAACAGGACCCATGCAAGATCTGTGTCATATTTCTAGTGAAAAAGAACAATTAAAACAGAGGCTGCTGTTCCATCCTTTTGCTCTTGTCATTACTGACATATTTGGGGAAGGCAAGTAAATGAGGGACAACAGCATTGGTCTTGGACTGGCTTCAAATTTGCTTCCAATCTCAATTAAATATGAGGGTATTAATCTACAGAATTGCAGAAGGCCTGAGGGCCTCAAGGATCGCCTCTTCCCAAGGTCATCCTCTTGTGCCACCAGATCCTCCAAGGCAATCCTCTTCCACATGGCCATCCCAAAGCAGGTCAGAAAATCTTCGACAAAAAGTTGGGCCTTCTCGGCAGTGGCACTGCTCTGTAATTCCCCTCCCAGTGGAGCTACACCTGGCTCCCTACCTCCTTAATTTTAGGAGGCTGTCAAAGATGCATCTCTTTCAAGAGGCCTTGGGTGGCTGCCCCTCTTGATTTTTCGAACCCTGCACCACTGCTCTGAAATGCTGCGCCATCAGGGCCTAATGTTGGCTTATTCTAGTTTCCTGTTGATTGGTTTTATGTTTCATTTGGCTGAGGTATTCTTTGTTTTATATGTATATTGCCCAGAATAGTGCTGTGCACTATATATATGTTACGCTGGAGAATTCACTGTAACCAACCTCAATTTTGGAGCACTCTGTCTTAGGATGTCAGGTTGCTTCCATACCTGTTGGACTGCTTGCAGATAGCCAAAATTATAAACTGGCTCCAATTCCCAGTCCTAAATAGAGTACTGTTGGGTCAATACTTATGTAATTGCACTAACTCAATGGCTCCACTCAGGTTGAGACTAATAATTGAATTTAGTTGTTTTGTATGGCCTTTGATCTTTAGAACTGATATTAAAACGCTGTTACAATGGTTTCTAATCTGTTTTTGAAAAGCTTCTTTAATTTTGTTGCATATTGTTTTGGTAGTGCTGGTGGGCATAAATTCAACCAACAAATATTTCCAATAATAAATTAATAATGAAGATGAAAATGAAGAACAGTGAGGTCCAAAAGCTCACAAGACAGGCCCTCTGCTCAGACATAGGCCTCAGTAGGTGCTCAGGAATACCCTGACTTTAGCCATGTGGCTTCTAAGACAGCCATTGGAATAATTTTGCTTTTGCCATTGCAATCTGAATGTATCCAATATTTGACCTGAAAACCTTGCTAAGAAACTTGCCCCTACCCCCAATAGAAACCAAAATGTTTCTCCCCCCCCTACTCTTTTCCTCTTGACCTCAAGTATTACTGATTAAACATGGAATGCATTCAGACCAAATATAAAGGCATGTTCTGTCACCTTTGATTGCCACTAGAAAACAGCAGGGAGGAAACCGGAGTCATTTTCAGACCACTGTCCACCTGACAGATAGTAGTCATTTGTGGCAAGACAGCCAGTTTGCACATGACCCAACAAAACTGAACACAGGCCACATAGAGCTCCATCTGGTGCAGCTGGATTTTGAAAAACATGACCGTCCTCTGCCCATTTAAGTAAAAAGAAGCAATCCAAAAATTAATTTACAGATTGCGCTATTCATCTTTAGCATGCTTAGCTGTTGCTTTTTAGGCCCTGGTTGTATTTAAGCACATCTCATCTCATTGAAACTCAGTGCACGAGAAATTCAGTATCGCACTATAATGAACAGATAAAGCAGCTAGCACAAAGGACAGCCACAGATGGTGCCAACAGTTAGCCTCTCCTTCTCACACAGAGCAGCCAAGCAGCTGTGTTCCCCCTCTCCCCCGCCCCTTAGAAAGCAGGAGTACACATTTTACAGATGGACCCTCTCAGCTTTACTTTCTGCTGCCGTTAAATGACTGGATTTCAGCCCACTGTTACGCTGCATTACTTTTGTCATGGCTAAACCGAACATTAAGAACAGAACCCTCTCTATTGTGACTTCCTTCCCTGAAATGAAGAAAGCTGTCCATTTGGCTGAAACATGAAAAGACACCCTGGCTCCCCGCCGCCACTGACTCCGGCTACAAATGTTTTATTGTACATCATGACAGCTAACTTGAAGTATTGACAGCTTTAGGGAAGTCACGTAAGGAATAACTTGCAAGAGAGACTAGCAGAGAATGGGAGGTAAAACTCAAGACATGCTAAAATTTAGGATGCTAATTTGTTTTGAGTAGGTATTTTAGGTTTCTTCTTTTTGATAGTGGGGGAAAAAACACTTTCAGTTCCACATCCACAAAAGAGTATGTGCAACTTGCAACAGAACCAGTGTGTGTGTGTGTGTGGGGGGGGGGGCTGGCCTCTAAAGACACAGAGCTTGTCCACCCCTGATCTACACTATAAAGCATTATACACTGTAGACTGAGATCTGGTTGTGAAAGAGATCAAAAGGAGAGCAATGCAAGAAAGAACCCAGAAGTGCATTATCTAATCTTAAAGACAAATATATGAACTGCAGAATGACATGGTGTGACTTTGACTGGAACACATTATGTTAATCATCCTACAAAAGCATTTTTCTGAACGCAGAAAACCAGCAAACCACAGGGAAATCTAGGCTAAAATCCTTCCCTCTGATATGCTGTTTTACTACATGCAAGGTCTTTGTGTATAAGGAGGATAATTTAGATAAGCAATTTTCCCACTTAAGTAGCATAGTAACCCAAGATCTACACCATGAACTTATTACTTATTGAGCGGCCTTGAGCAAATATTTTCTCAGCCTCAGCCACACACATAAGGACACACACTTTGGAATATCAGGATGCTATTGCTAACTTAAAGGATGATGAAATTAGATTATAAATCTGTGTGGAAAACATCCTGTGCTTCATACTAAAACATGTGAAGGAGGTCACACCGTTTAACAAGCAAAAGTTATAATTTGCTATTAGAAAAAAAGGTCTTTGGTATTTCTTTTTTCACTTTCAATTAGTTAATTCTGAAAATGAAACAGCCAGAAAACCAAAGTGTGCTCTTAAATTGTAACTTGCCAATGAATGCTTGCCCCTACTGTTTAAGTTGGTCTGTACCAATTAATCAACCAAAGCCTGGCTTGATTGATCTACTGATTACAGCTTTCCACCCCCAGGCTCTACAGATCTTTAGATAAAGGTGTGGCTCTCTGATGTGTGTTTCTGCCTTCAGAATTAATACCGAGAGCTTACAGCCATTTTCCTGCTACTTCAGATCATTAAGATATAAAACAATAGTACATTTAACACCATCTAATCAGGAGAATTAATCATAAATTTAGACAGAAGTAGAATTGCTCTTTGAGGATAGGGTCAGAGCCTGGGATGAATGACAAAGACACTCAGGAATCAACAATAACTATTAAATTTGCTAATGTGCACCAAGCCAGGCAGACACATACGACTATTGATTCTGGAACCACCAGACATCACTTGCCGTATGGCAGAATGCTGCGGTAAGCATCTAGGAGTTACTAAATGAAGGAACGGACTCCCTGGAAAGTGAAATACACAGGCTCATGGTGCTAATCTATTTACCTATTATGATACCCTAGTATTAGTTACAGTTTATCACCTCACTAAATCACCTCCTCTTGTTAAGAAACGTGCTTCAAGGTGCGGCAAACTGTTATTTATAGGCAGACACTATATTTACAGCTACAAAGGCAGGTGAGGAAGGGGCAGGACAACCACTCAGTCATTTCAGTGCTGTCTGCTTCCCAAGAGACAGCCGGAAAAGCACAATAGGATTACAATTTCTTGCTGAGGTTAAGCTGCACCAGGAGTTCAATAGACAGCAGAGCCCTATTTCCTTTAAGACTGCTTTAGGAAATCTTTAAAGAAAGAGGCAAGGCTTGGTTGTGATGTAGCTCATCACTGATGGCTTTTAATTTATGGTACCATCAAATATTAATGGTTATACTGGTATAGATAAACCAATAAAGGCTTTCTCCTCCCTTTTCCTTAAGTGGTGCCTTTTACAAGTATGAAATGCTTCATACTGCATTGAGTAGTCTGTTACATCGAAGATGATGCGGGAAGTCTCCGCACCATGGTTTATTGCAAAACTGCACATGTTCAAGTCCAAGGGAGAGAATCATACTGATGTTAAAGCAAAATCATACTGAATCATACTGACGTTAAAACAAAAACATAGCACCTTTTACGACAAATTTATTTCAATATGACCTTCCATAAATTACAATCCATTCTTTCAGATTCTTCAGATGTGTCTGAAGAAGTGGACTGAAGTCCACAAAAATTCACAATGAAATAGGTTTGTTAGTCTTAAAGGTGCCACGATACTTTTGTTTTTGCTGAAACAGACTTCACATTGTGACCACTTTGAAAACTAACCACAGTGGCACAATTTATGTTAGTCATCTTACTTTATTTTCAACAGAACCTGTGAAGTAGACTGGCCAGAATACAATTGGGTTCGCATCAGGTTTGTGTAACTAAAGGATGAGGTGATAGGGAGCATCTCAGTTGTGCACTCAAGACTGCATGACCAGGTAAGTGATCAAGACACACTCTGGCATTTCATCAATTGGCTGCAATTAGCTGTGGCAAGTTACATAAAATTTATGCTAATACCAAAAGGCTCCTATCTGCTGAGTCAAAAGATAGTGGCTCACCCAAGGTGCACTTGTTGAGTTTCTTTCCTGAGCAGAGATTTCAACCTTTATTTATTTATTTAGTACACTTGCACCCTACTTTTTGCTTTAAGATTGACAGTATTAATAAAACCTAACAGAACTAACAAAGACTCCCCTCTGGAAAAAACAAAAACAAAAAACCAAACCCATAACAAAATCAGGCCAGCTTGATTGTAGGAGCAGACTTTGCTTGTCTTCCTTGCTGTCTTTTCCGGAATCCTTCCAACCAGAGGGATGGTAGTAGATAACAGAGAGTGAACTAGGAGCATGAAGAGGAGACGGGTGTAGTTGTCACCCACCTTCTGCTCTTTCTCTCTTGGCTTCTGCTGTAGATCTTTCAGCTTAAGCATCTTCTAGCAATGCCGGACAACACAACTCAATTCATCATTCCCAGCCAAGCATGGAAAGTGCAGTGCTAAGAGGCTGCTTTCTGCTCTAGCCAGTTGTTCAAACACCTTTTACATGATATATGATACATTTGTATTACCAAGGGACCAAGAAGCAGGGCAGCTTTTTCTGGATCCTGCCCTTCCCCCCTGCTAACACTACCACTGCTAACTCTGGCTGTCAGCCAGATAGCCGCTTACTGGTTGTCCCAGGCAGAATCTGGGAGTCTAAAGTTAGTCTCTAAAATCTATATTTAGACTCTCAAGTAAAGCCTCACTGGATGTGCTTTCAAAAGGCACTAAACAGCGACAACAACTCTGCTTGAAGTGAATGCAATGGCAGGTGCTCAGCACCTTTAAACCACACACCAATTTTCAGTAAGTGCCAATATGGATTTAAGAGCTTAACGTCAGATACTTGGATTAAAAAATTTGTTCTCTGTCTTCAGCAAATTACTTTTTACAGCAATAAAAACAGTCTGGATGGCATAAGGAAAAAAGAGAGGAAAACACTAATTCTGATATGCATTTTGATATACATTACTGAGAGAAGCAGTCAATTCACACAATGGCTGAAATCCTGTTGCTTAAATGGTAAATTGCAGTTATAGTAGACCCACTGAATCCATGGAATTTATGGAGGAGTTGGCTCACCAAATCCCCACTTATTCAAGGGACCTACTTAGGTTTTTAAGCAGAGGCTGGATGGCCATCTGTCGGGAGTGCTTTGATGGTGTTCCTGCACGGCAGGGGGTTGAACTCGATGGCCCCTGTGGTCTCTTCCAACTCTGTAATTCTATGATTCTATATCATTACATTAAGAACTTTTGTATCTGTTAGTTGCCTATATAATTCCAACTAAAGTTATTTGACTACAGTATTTTGTATTAAAATTATCACATTTGGCTTTCAGGTTATAGAACGGATCCAGTTATATATAGGATCCCATTTTTCAGTTGCTTCTTGGATTGAATTGTCTTTCAAAGCTTCTGTTAATATGTCCATAGTTGCAACTTAATATGCTAAGCAGCAGGATTTCAGCCAGTGTATATTGTAATAATTTTTTAAAAAATCCTTTACCTTCAAATATGAAACATGACAAAACCAAATTAACACCCATTAATTCAGGGGCTGAATAGTCCAAATGGGGAAGGGGAAAAGAAGAGTTATCCCAATGAAGCAGCCACGTCCCTGCCTCTGATGTCATCAAACCTCTTTCTGTCTCTTGTTGCTCTCTTTTGTGGGGGAGGGGGGATCTCTCTCTCTCTCTCTCTCTCTCTCTCTGTCATATCCTAGACCACCAGGGATACAACCAGGTAGCTTCTGATCTGATGTCACTTGGATAGGCATTTCTCTGGCACTTGAGTCCTCATGTAAGGCTCTTTCTCTTTCTGGGATATAAGGGTTTGACTGGGGCAGAGCAGGACATTTGAAGGGAAAGTCTCCCTTGATGCTATGTGGGCTACAGAGAAATATCCTTATTTCTTATTGCTTCTCTTAGAAGCTGCTGACTAGAGCATTAACAGAGTATTGTATAAAATTTCATTGTGTGCTATTTCACAGACAGCCAGAATAGAAAGAAAAGATAATTGGTTTTTTGGGCAATTCTCCGATAGAACGACATCTCAATCTTTGAAAAAAGAGGGTGGCTTTGAGAGATATGGAATACACAGAAGGAGGAGGAATGGGATGAAGCTGGCACTGAAGAAGAGGCTAACAGAAAGCAAAAAGGCTGCTGCCCACACTGAACTGTGAGATCCTCTGAGATAAGGGTCAGAAAAATATGAAAATTAAAAGCCTCATTACTTACAAAGACCAATCTTTCTGTGAAAGGTGCCTTCCAACTCAATAATGTGTTGAATATATAATCATAATTGAGGTGTCAGATTCCATTATTAGGAAGTGCACAAAATCTTAGAAAGCCTCTTCATCCCCTCCCCACAAGGAGACTAAGAACCTTACCATCTTGAACGCCAACCCAGATGATTCTGTCATTAAAAGAGCCACCGAAGACCTGGTGGTCGCCAATAAGCACATGCACATTTCTACTGAGATGAAACATCAGCAGAACCCAAAGTCATAACATCCAGCTGCTCCGTTAGGATAGTGCTTGATGCAGCTGGTGTAGAGTACAACACCTGAGCAATTTCTCAAGCAAAGACCAAACAACAACATAGCCTTGCTTGTCCTGGTAGAGGTCACACAAAGCTTCCAGGATCAACCAAGCTGTCTTTCAAATAAAAAAGAACCATGCTGTAAAGATCCTGAAGTGGTAACTTGCTATTGTGGGAGGAGCATTCATGAGAAAAAGAGTCTTTGGTGGTTTGAATTACATATTATGGAAAACCCATGTCAGAAGTGGCACATACTCAAGTGTCAAACGTTGTCTGATCACCACTGCACAGGCTTTTCTGTTCCCATAGCTTAAAAATTAGCTTGCTTTGTTTTGTGATTGGCTATTGGTTAAATGAAAACTTCATTTGCCTTCTGACTGCTGAAACATGAATCTTGGAAGGAAAATGCCCTTCTTCTAACGGCATGCCAGCTACAGTGTCTGTTATGGCCCCTTCCAGATAAAGGCCCCCAAATGGTCATCACAAATATTGACTTCCTGAAATACAAGTAATGAATAAAACCACAGAAAGAGATGGTAGAAAAACTGAGAAAATAGAAAGAACAAGAGAGCCAGTGTGGTGGAGAGAGTGCCAGATAAAAGACTCAAGAGGCCTGGGTTGAAATCCTCGCTAGACCAGGGAGTGGAAATGGTAAATCATTTCTTGAACATCTCACATACTTTGAAAACTTTATTTTAAAAATCAGGCATATTACAACAAAGAAAGACTAAATAAATTAAGAAAGAAGTAAGGGGAGAGGAAAATCGCCATCTTGGACTTTTTGGTTTTATTGTTTTTAAATTTGTAAACCGCCCAGAGTAGACCTTTGGTCTAGATGGGTGGGATAAAAATCTAATAAATAAATAAAATAAATAAATAAATAAAATCTACTTTTCTACCTAGTGGGAAAGCCTAGAGCAAACCTACTTTTGTGATGATCCAAAGGGAATGAAACAGAAATGTAGGTGCCATATCCCTTGGGCATGGAATAAAAGAGTGGTGCTCTGACAAAAAAACATTAGCCAAACCACAGAGATTTCCTGAGTCGAGCACCAAGCAGGCACAAAAACCCACATATGGGATTGCAAAAAGAATCAGATGAAACTTGGGCATTTTGTTTTGATAAACAATTTCAGCTAACTTTATTATTTGTACATTTGTACTATTTTGAATAGTCATTGAGATTCCTGGAATCATGGGAAAGAGTGCATCGTTCCGAATGTGCATAAGTGGCACATATGCAGAGAGAGAGTGAGAAGAAGTGTGCTAGCTCCATCCCCCTCCAATTTACAACTTCATCACCCTTCACATGTAGAAGGTGGCTGGGTACAGTGTAGATGCTTTCTATATGATTTCCAGCCCTGGAAGGAAATTAAGAGTTCTAAATGGCACAAGGAAGGCATGAAGCCAGATGGAATCACTGATTAGAAACATTGCTCAGTTTGCACAGGAAAGCACTCACACCCTAGTACATTTCTTCATATTTGCATGCTGTGGAAACATATTACAAAAAATGATGAGAGGCAGCTTGTTTGCGGTTATAAGTCTTCTCCACTGCTATGTAGGGCCCCTTCCAGCTCTTCAGTTCTTAGATTTTGCTAGAGACCGTATACGTCTGTTTGTAAACATAGCTTTATGCTTCATAAACAGATTCTTACCCCTAGCACAGTTTGGACCTAATATAGATATTTCTGCTGTCACGGTATTCCTTTTTTATTTGTAAGTTGCATTAAATTAATTCTTAATTTTAACTTGTTAATATGTGAATTAAGGGGATAGCTGAGACATAAATGTGAACATAAGAATTTGTTACCACTGACACAGCAAACCCTTTAGATTAATTTTCAACCTGAGAAACCAAGAATTAGAAACTTTAGCCATCTTTTCCTCCATCAGACCATTGCTAGCCACATTTCCTTTATCAGACCACTGCTCCATCAAGTTCAGTTCTGTCTAAACTGACTGGCAGCAGCTATCCTGGGTTCTTAGTCTGTGGTCTTTTCCTTTTGAAAAGGAAAAGCCACAGACCTTGAGCTTGCCATGTACTCTAACAGTGATCTCTGGCCCTCTCCACAATCTTTTATATACGTCAGCCAGCAATATCCAGTGACAGATTAGTAATGTAAAGGAACAAAGACAGCTGGTTAACCATTGCCATTCAACATAAGCATTGTTGCATGGTAGCTGGCACTAGAGATTTGGCACTCAGCAGCAGCAGGAGCTAACATAGTATATAAAGTCCAAATTAGCCAGGCTAAATAATTAGAAACAGACAGGCTGCTGGCAGTGAATGCAGGATGCATACAGAAGTTTCAAAGCATAGCTAATTGGGAAGCAGAGCGGATAACAAGAGACACCTCAGCCAAATAAGAGATCTTCCATAATTATTATACCTAACAAAGGAGGTAACAAATGTAAGAAACAAAACATATGCACGTGGGTGTGTTTGTATAAAAGTGTCACAAGGAGAAACACTATAGCAGACAAAAGATAAAAAACACATAACCAGCCAATAACAATGAGTAAAAAAAAAAGTCTGCCCTGTGCTATAAGAGCAGATTTGGTTTCTATTTGGAGGACAGCTTTCACTATGATAAAATAGGAATCCTATACAATTTAAAACACTAGATGAAACTGGTTTTTTTTTTTGGAAAATAACAGCAAATGAGATTGTTCCTCAAATGAGCTCAGCATCACGTCAAGGGATTTTGATCACCCATTATTATCAGGAAAGCAAAATATGACTTGACAATGTTGTGACATTTAGGGCACCTCAGTGCACAGGTCCTGAATGAAAACAGCAAGGAGATCTGGTATCTGTGGAATCTCCAAGTATGTTCTTGACCTTGCCAAAGATGAAAGGTCTATGTTGAATCTCAAACTCAACAGAATAGCAGGGATTAAGGAATGTCTTGAAACAGGTCTAGAAAGGATGGAACAACTAAAGATGAAACCCAGAATGTTGCCAGATCTTGGCCCATGGCTTTCTGGCCCAAACCTATTTCCTGTGGTCCCATCTACTCTTAAACATACAGTGTATTGTACATTAGAATATGCACATATTACACAGATTTGCATCACATGGGTCTGGGCCCAAATTTTCCAAATGATAAGTAAGACCTCTGTGTGAAATGACATGTTTGGTGGCAAACACTGGATTTCTAACTCTGTATTTGCTGTCAATATTACTAACTCATGTTTGTAGGGGCAGGCGGGATGGTGAGCCGTTCCCCCAAACATCTGTGCCTGGGTTCACAGATTTGTGTATTCACCAAGTAGGGGAAAGAGCTGGCTGGAGAGAGGATACAGATGAAAAGTACCCAACCAGGGAAAGAAATGCCATATATGAATGCCATTATGTCTGGAAGACTGTGGCCTGGCCTGGCCTTCTCAGTTGCTCCCATGCAGGACAAGGTCCATGTGAAGGCTTCTACCTTTGTAATTCTTTTAATAGTGTATTTATTTAGTGTTCCACATGCAAATGATATCTGGCCCTTTAAGTAGCTCCAGAACAAACAGATAACAACCACAGAGGTACAGGTAACTTTTGCAGCAGTCAGGATACAGTACAAAGGAAGGAACTTGACTTTCAGTGGGAAATATGGGACTCCTTTCCTCTGCCTTCCTCGTTTCCTTTGCATTTCTTCTCCCTTTGGTACTTCTTCTTTTTTTTTTAAATCTACCACATAATTTGCTCCCTCCAGAGCAAGAATTTTAATTGGAGAACATAGCTTAAGAGAGCACAACGACTTAAGGCATTTGCTAAGGAAAGATCCTTATTTGCTAGATGTTAAAAAGGCTTATCGGAACATTGTAGGAGGAGCTCATTACAAGTACTGATTCCTCATTCAATCTGACAGGATGTCATTGATTAGCATATGAGAGACACAGAGCAACAATGTAACATTAGGAAAACAGCTCAGATAGGCTAGATTGAAGAATGAAAGTGTTACAGCGCTCCGGATATGTCTGTCGGAGCAAAAAGAAAAGATTGATGATTTCAATGACTCTGCTTTCTATTATGGAATATCATTAATTTGATCTTGACAAACATTTAGCATTGCACAACTCGTACGGGAGACTTAAAAACTGAACTCTGTGAGAAAGCTACCAGACCACAGAAATGAGTGCCTGCTCTTAACGATGAGCAGACAGCAAGCAATGGACACATAAAAGAATGGTGATCAGGTTGTATGAACTGTACCAAAAAGGAGAACCTGGCCGCAAGCAAAATGTTCAACAAATGGAAGCTGCAGATTGGTCTGCTCTTGAGACATTCTATTAGCAAGATATTCCTGCCAGCAGATATGGTGAGACAGGACTGACGCACTACACACCAGCCTGTTTATTCAGTTTTTTTCAAGAAGAATTCCAACCTAGTATTAACTTTGAATATCTATGCATTTGTCTCCCTACTGGTGGAAAGTCAACTGACCCTGTGTATATGTGATATGTGTTGTCAAGTTGCATCTTGTTTATGACAGCCCTAATAGGATTTTCAAGGTATATGAGATATTTAAGGAGTGGCTTTACTAGTGCCACCTTCTAGCGAGTTACCATGGTTGAGTGGGGATCTGAATCCAGGTCTCCTGAGTGCGCTTTCTCTATCCACGATACTACACTGGCTCTTAAACTCAAGTACAGGCGACATAACCTTGAACCAAAGTTTAAAAGATAAGGTTTATAAGATTATGCATGATGTTGACAATGTGGAGATAAAGTGCTCTCTCTTGCAAAGTAAGAAGCTAATTGGTGGGACGTTCTGGACAGATAAGACACAATGATAGTATGGGCCTTTGGTATGATCCAACACTGCTCTTCTTATGTCCTACTTTTTTCCTGTCCCCATCTTTTTCTCAGCAAGGCATCGGGTGGACAGGAAGGTCTTGAAAATTCAAATGAACACCCTGGCTCACTTGTTGCTCCTTTTCTCCTCCATGCAAGACAGCAGTGAGCCATTGGAACTCACAGCAAGCTGAGATTTCTCACACATGGCACATGGCAAAGGGCAACTTGAATCTGACATAGCACAGAAAATAAATGGTGAACACAGACTGCTGTTTAGTATTTCCCAGGAAGAAAAAGCAAACAGACATTGCTTCAATAACTAAGCAAAATAAACAAATCAATATTATGTGAAGAAAATATTTTGCTTGTTTACCTTCTGTGATGTATTCAAACCAGAAAGATAGGCAGATGGAGCCACATACTTAGATTACGCCACCTTACACAGATGCAAAATTATGTTAGTTTATGGAACACTGAATGAAGAAAGAACAGATGCCTCTATATATTTAACAACTTGTTGCCTCTACGAAGAGTAAAGCTTAGCATCTAATCAAGAACTTGTCTAGGTTTTGTAGATAGTGGGAAGGGTGAAAGCTGGCTCTGCAGGTTGAATTTCTGAACATTTCCACTCTACTATGGGAAGAATGGAAGACCAATTAATTTATTCTGGTCTTCATAATCTATATTTATTTATCCATTCATATTTATTTAACAATGTATAAAACCCTGACTCTTATATTCACAGAAAACAAAGCATTATGGATAAGACTGATATTAGGTGATAAAACATAATCAGAGTAGGTGCCTGGCAAGCTGTGCTTCTCAAATTCCTTGACTGCTTCAACAGAACATATTAAATATTTCTGATGAGTAACCATTATCCCATAGAAGGCTATATCTCATCTCTTCTCTCAGGCATTTTACTAGTAGTTTAGTCCTGAAACCTTTACAGAGTCACCATGATTTGATGGGAGCAACTAGCCTTTCCCTTCTGTCTCCACTTGCTACACGTGGAAAGCAAAGTGCTAGCAGAAGACAGGTTCCTGTTCATATTTAAGTTCTCCTTGAAAGCAAGGACCCTGATTTTCAACAAGTCTTGCCTGCCTGAAGAGCCAGCAGGGACCTCTCCTTGGTAGATGTATTATGTTTCACATATATAAAGCAATGACAGAGAAGTGATAATTTAGCTAAGCAGGTAAATCCTTGGGATGCAGCCTTTTTAAAGCTCTTGTACCTGATACTACCTTTAAACTGGCAATCTGTATTCTACTGTATCAAGCTACATAGAGAATGGTTGTTGTAGGTTTTTCGGGCTGTTTGGCCATGTTCTGGACGTTTTTCTTCCTAGCGTTTCACCAATCTCTGTGGCCAGCATCTTCAGAGGACAAGAGCTAGAACTCTGTCTGTGTTCTGGTGTAGTGTGTGGGATTGTTGATTGTAGCTGTGGGATCAGGTTTTGTTCTTTCCAGGAGATTGGGTGATTCCTGCAATCAGGGTGTTTTTGTTATGCATGTATTGTTGTGATAAGGGGGGAGATGATCTGTCACTGTGATTGATGGGTTTCGTTAGCTAGTCTTTTGTGTGCAGTGATCACTGGTCCTTGTGGCTGGGTAGAGTTCATTGACCTTTTTGCAGGCTGCATTTTTCAGTGCTGGGAGCCAGGCTTTGTTGATTTTTAGACGTTCTTCTTTTTTGTTGAAGCTGTGCTGGTGTTTGTGGATTTCAATGGCTTCCCTGTGTAGTCTAACATAATGATTGCTGGTGCTGTCCAGTATGTCTGTGTTTTGAAATAGGATTTCATGTCCAGCTTGTTTCAGGGCATGTTCAGCTACTGCCGATTTTTCCGGCTATTTTAGTCTGCAGTGCTTTCATGTTCTTTGGGTCTGGTCTGGATACTGCGTTTTGTGGTCCCAATATATACCTGGCCACAACTGCAAAGTATCCGGTATACTCCTGCAGTGGTGAGGGGATCCCTTTTGTCCTTTGCTGACCGTAATATTTGTTGAATTTTTGTGGTGCACCTAAATACTGTTTGTAGGGTGTGTTTTTTCAACAGTTTCCCCATGCGGACCGTGACCCCTTTGATGTATGGCAGAAATACTTTATTTGTGGGCGGCTGTTTTTCTTCTTCAGTTTGGTATTGTTTTCTTGGTTTGATGGCTCTTGTGATTTCATTCTTCGAATAGCCATTCGCCTGTAGGGCCCAATTCAGATGGTTGAATTCAGTGCTGAGAAATTGAGCTTCACAGTTCCACAGAGACTGGCGAAACGTTAGGAAGAAAAACCTCCAGAAAATGGCCAAATAGCCTGAAAAACCTACAACAACCATCTGATCCCGGCCGTGAAAGCCTTCAAGAATATTACATAGAGAATGTTGCATTTTTATGTGGTGTTGGACTTAACTGATCTACTGTGTTTTTCCTGTATTATTATTGTTTTAATTGAGTAGCATCTTGATTTCATAAAGAGTTTAACACACGTAATTTATTTATTGGATTTAAACCCCGCACAGAGTGGCCTGGTTGCCAGATGGTGCAGGGTATAAATCCAATAAATAAAAAAAACTATAATTAATAAGAAGAATGTCTTATTGAAGAGCTCTAATTATGTAACAGTTTGAAAATTAAATACAAAGAAAATGATCACTAAGACTGATAAAAATCACAAGGTGCTCCCAAACAACGTTCTGGAAGCCACAATTTCATTCATTCATGACTCATGGTTCACAACATTCTAAAGGCTTGTAATAGGTAACTTGCAAAACACCACAATCGTATTACTTTCAAAATAAAAGTTGATACTAAACTTCTACCCTAATTTTTTATGTGCTTTCAAGTTCCCTCCAATTTATGACACCCCTATAAATGAGTAACCTCCACAACATCCTGTCCTCAACAGCCCTGCTCAGCTCCTGCAAACCCAAAGCTGTTGCTTCCTTTATGGAGTGAATTCACCTATTTGGTTTTGTTCTTTTCCTGCTGCCTTCAACTTTTCCTCTAGCTGTACTATCTCTTCCAGCAAGTCTTGCATTCTCATGATGTGCCCAAAGTACAACAACTTCAGTTTTGCCATTTTTGCCTCTAGAGAGTGTTCAGTGTTCAGGATTGATTTGATTTAGGACTTGTTTGTACTTCTGGTGGTTCCAGGTATCCTCAAAGCTCTCCTCCAGCACCCTATTTCAAACAAATCAAACTATTTCCTGTTGGTTTTCTTCTCTGTCCAGCTTTCACATCCATACATAGTAATTGGAAGTACAACTGTGATGATGATCCTGGCCTTGATTTCCAGTGACACATCCTTGCATTTAATGATCTTCTCTAGTTCCTTCACAGCTGTCCTCCCAAATCTCAGTCTTCTTCTCTGCACATATACTTAATTATGGCCTACAGCTTTCCCAGCTTCACTCTGCGTGTTTTACTTGACCTTGTTAAGCTGGTCAAGATATTACTTGAGAATCTGTATCCTGTTAAAGAGGCCCCCATCCCTCAGACCTATTAAGAAGCACAACCCACTATATGAGTCAGAGCATCTGGCAAAGAATTCCCCTGCCAGAAGACACCAGTGATAAGTATCATGGTTATAGTTCCCAACATGGTAGGTAAATCTGGAGGGCAATCAAATCAAAATCAATTTATTGTCATTGTAAGTATATACAAGGTATATCCAAACAACGCAAGAGGGAACAAAGAGACGGTGAGGGACTAAGAGTTATGGGGATGGAGAGCCCTGTGACCAACTTAATGGATAGACAAGTTTGTTTCTCTATTGCACGTTCAAATTCTGCACTGCTATTTTTAGACACTCTATTCACTATACCCAGTGTGGTGTAGTCGATAGAGAGATGGACTAGGACTCAGGAGGCCTGGGTTTGAATCCCTGCTCACCCACGGAGGCATGGAACTGATTAAACTACTCTTTAAATACAGTATCTCACCTACCTTGAAAGCCCTATCCGGGTTGCCATAAATTGGTTCCAACTTGATGGTACATAACAATTTTTTAGACACCACGCTCTAACCTTAGATTTTGCTTGATCAGACACCTGATCAGTGCACAAGGGAAAAGACAGATTGACAGAACGATAGATGCAGTGCAACACAGCATCTATTTCACTTAGAGCACCTTGTTTGCTTCAGGGTAATCTGTCCCCTTCTCAAAGAAAGATACTTCAAATTTGAAGGGAAGGTATGTGTTGGTGCGGTACATTGGTGGTGAAATAATTAGAGGCTTTCAAAGAGGAGAGAACAAAAAAGAATGGGCCTATTTAATTCAAAGACTGGAAGAATGAGATTATAATGAGGCATAAAACCATTTTACAAAAAGGTAAATTGGCCTTTCATGTTTGTGCAGTCACACAAAAGAATGAACTGACCATTCCAGTGAAAAAGGTAAAGAATCTATAAATACTAAAAAAAAGAAACAGAATATTTTACTTAGCAAAATGTTCACGTTGCAGGAATAAACGAACTAGTAATATTTTTGTGGAACTCTCGTTCTTCTAAAAATTTGTTCATCTTTGGCCAACACAGAAGACTAAAGAGTCCCAAAACTATCGGCTTCATAGCCCTTTACAATTCCTTCAAAAAAAAAAAAAAAAAGATGAAAGAAGCTAAAACGAATAAACAGGGTATATAAAAAACATGTGTTTGCTGCTGTAGGCTCTTATTTATGAAAGCTTGGGCCACAACAAAATTCATAGCTTTCAGGTACTCCTTGGTCTGGTGGGCTTTGCTACAGCCAAGCACACAAATATACTTGGGGAGTAGTCTGTGGCTCCAACATATGCTATTAGAATATTGCTATGTAGCCTTGCATCTTGGTTTAATTATTCCAACATGTAGCTAAACTATGTGAACTCCTGAAGGCAATGCTTGAGCAGGGGAGAAATAGCCTTTACCCAGAACTACAAAAATTTAGTTGCTTTATTAGCCCAGAGGAAAACTGGCCAACAAAGAGGAAGCTCAAGTTGTGACAATTCCTCATACTGGCTGGGAGATCCACACTTGCTGACTCCAGCAAGGTGAGAGTGCTGTGCTAGAATATTCTCCTGTTAAGAGTTTTGCCCATTCTCATTGAATTTGATAAAAAAGCAATTCTCTTTGGGGAAAAAAAACATAGGTGATGTCCAGATTCTCATGCTTGCTTTACTTGTAGTGGCTGAAAAGTGTGTGCATGTCTTGTCTTTCATTATGCAGTAATCTCTGTGGCAGCAGCATCCCCCGCTTCCCACATATCTGCCCAGAAGACGATGTCATGAGGTAACTCCTCCCACATGGCTTTTTTCAGATCAAGATGTATGAGCATTCAGGGAAGAAGGATGAAGAGAAGAGCTACAGGAAGAAGAAGAAATGCAGTACAGTACTGTTGACCATCTTATAATCTTATGGTGAGTTCAAAAATGTAACCAAAAGAAAATCTAAATGAGTCCTGAGAGTGAATCAGTGATATTATTATGTATTGCACTTTGAATTAATGCTTATAAAACAAAACAAAATAAAATAAAACAAGGAGGCCTCTTTTGGGGAAAATTGGAGCAAAAAATATAGCATGGAACTAGTTAAACATTTCCCCCAAACCTGGATACAAAGGTGTGCTCCCTCATATCTGAGATAGATTTTATGGGGAAGGCGCTATACTGTAAGCATCTGCAGTAGAGACAAGGTGACCCATCAAGAATGTAACATTTGGAAAGCCTGGCAAAGATGCTGAAGAATATATCTGTGAAGATTCTCAGTCATCCAGGTGAGGTTATCTGGAAGTTGAGTCGTGGCAATTGCATTTCTTTCTTATTAGGTTGAAACATTTTGCTACTCATCCAAGTAGCTTCTTCAGTCTGAGGAGAGTTGGTAGGAGACCCCTGATATATCCTCCATGTTGGCTTCACTTCCCCCTGTTTTGAATACGCTCGTTAGATGGACAAAGGACGGGGGGGGGGGGAGTGAAAATCCTGAAGAATGATAATAGTCAAATTTTATCAGAAGCCTTTTTTTAAAAAAAGAAACTAGAGTGTGTGTGTCGTACTGCAGAACTCTTTCCAAAATTTCTCCACCACTTTGTTTGGTAGCTACCTCCCCACCATCACCACCACAAGATCCTAAATTGATTTCAGGTGAAAGAGATTGCAGAGGAATGCATTTGGTGGCCAGCTGTCAAGACAGCTGCAGTGGCCATGCAAAACAAAAAACAAACAAAAAAAAACACACAAAAAAACCCACCCCAAAAGTACTTTGGAGGAGAACAAAGATGTACTACAATATCTGCCACAGATTAGCCTACCTTGAGACCCTAATGGGCAGTTTCTCATTCTCTGGAGAAATCTGGTGAACATGTCTATCTATAAATAAGATGGAGAATTTCAAATAATCACCTGTACACTGTTATAGTTTCTAATGCTACAATATTCTTAGTGCTGGTCTTTTACTGTAATAAATTAATTATAATGTAATTCTATTCTAAATAGAGGCTGCTTCTCCTCACTCTCTTCTGCAGCTCTCACCAACACAAAATGAAATGGTAACTATATATTGAAATATATATACTTTGCACTTTCTGTCCCCAAAATAGAACTTCCAAGATGACTTTTGGAACTTAAATAGTTCCTTGTGGGGAGGTCACCAAAGGTGTTGTGGGAAGGCTACTCTTATGTCCAATGGCCATTGGCCTACCAACTGTTCCAAGGTTTCATCTTCACCTCAGTGCTTTTAATCATCTTCATAAAATTACATGGCCTGGGTGGAAGAAGACTTTGTCTTCTTTCATGGCACAGTAGTTTTCTATGCTTTGGTATTTATTTATTTTTAGTTAAGAACAGCAATTGCATAAGATCCTGCCTGCAGTACTAACCATGTCATCCAGACACAAGTTTACTGTCTCAGTGAGAATTTGTTCCATAGTCTCCTGTGCATGTAGCTCATCTGTCTGTACGACTGCAGAACAAGCTGTTCATTCCAGGCAGTGAGTACACACACACACACACAATTATTTTTGCTTTGCAGTGTTTAATCATCATGTGCATGGTTTGTATGAAAACAGCTCTGTGCATTATATCTTTGTTGACATTCATAAGAAATTAATAGGAAAGACATGAAGAAAATATAGCCTGTTATGAAATTATATTCAGATACCATATCCAACGTTCCCTCTAAGCTGTGCTGGTGTGCAGCCACATAGCACTGCATCGCTGCCATGCATCCACAGCTGGTACTGCCACCCACTTGGTTCCAGTTGCGGCTGGAACCCTGTGCACATGGGGCGGGGGCCCCACCTACTACTGGCAGAAAATTAGAAGAAACATTGACCATATCTATACTGTGTGGCCTGAGTCCTAATGAAGAATGATATGTCCATAATGTTTCATCATTTAAGAAAGCCATGAAAGGTATTTTGGAAACCATGATCTGAAGGGTGACATGTACAGAATATTTTAATTTTTCTTTTTTCTTTTTTACACTGAAGTTAGTTATCAACTGTTTTAAGGCAGTGCTCTACTGCTAGGTTCTTTGGCATTCTATTTACGGAACATCCAGGTACAGTGTTTTGACAAAATGCAGGTATCACTACAGCACTTAGCAGTAGAAACTACCTTTGACAGTTTCAACACAGCATTTGACTACCAAAACAGAATAGCGAACCAGGAAAGAGGATTCTGCTTCACCAGCATTTACTTTGGGAGCTTCAAGACTGGTTCTTCCCATGATTCCAAGGGAGGGCACTTCATTACTAGTAAAGTAAGGATTAAGAATGGAAATGCTTAGTAGACAAAATGTGGCTAGAAATAATTTGCCCTTAACATTATTCTGTGATGGCTTATTCATAAATATCAGTAGCCACTCAGAGATGGCAGTCTGTCACTATATAAATGCATGCATGAACCTGCCTTTTGTCTGTTTTTGGATTTCAGGAAGAGGACAACCACTTCTGAATGCTAATGTGCCTTCTGTAAAGAAGAGAAACACTGAACAGTTTCCTGCTGAAGGCCCAGTTGGAAAATCACCACATTTCATCAGATTTTACACCAACACACATAGTTTTTATGAGAAATCAGTCATTGCAAAAAAACCCAAGCATATGTACTAATCTGGTAGATTTATTAAGTAGCCCTTTCAAAATAACACCCCAGGACAATGATGATGTTCTCTGACTGTGCTTCTGTCAATGGCATGACACACTAAGTCACAATATACCATGACTGGTGCATCATGGAAAAGACACCTGAAGGAATATTAGTGATTTCCTTTGGTAGTAATAACAAGGGGGAGATAGTAATTGGCAAACCTAAGGAATATCCTCTAGGTCAGTGACGGCGAACCTATGGCACGCGTGCCACAGCTGGCACACAGAGCCCTCTCTGTGGGCACACGAGCCATAAGTCGCCATAGAGAAATACTTACCTGTCCTCCGATCCTGGATTTTGGCACTCCCCTCTGCTGGTGCAGTAGTCCAGCAGAGGGGTGCAATGGCGACCATTACTGGTCTAGCCCAATGGGGGATTGGAGGACCAGTAAGTATTTATTTCTTAATACCGCCCATAGGGGGGGGGAACACAAGCATTTAATCCTTGCAGTGCAGGAGCAGTTGTTTTTTCTAAACTAAAACCTCAGCATTCGGGTTTTAATTGCAGTATTGGCACTTTGAAATAAATAAGTTGATTTTGTGTTGCAGTTTGGGCACTCGGACTCAAAAAGGTTCACCATCACTGCTCTAGGTCATGAGATAGTACAATAACTCTCAGATAGCAATTTCCAAATGTTGCAATTGTAAAAACAAATAGGCAGGCAAAGCACAGTAATTTGACACATCAAAACTTGCAAGTTAAATGTTGTAGGTCACTGGCAACCTGCTGCTATGGAGAATCTTTTCTGACACTTAAGAAATGATTGGATAAATAGCAGCGGCATTAGTACTAGTAGTACTGGTAGTAGTTGGCATTGTAATACTGGGCAAAGAGGGAAAACACACTCATAAATGCAAGCTTTGAAGTCACCTGTCCCAGCACCAAGATTTTCCATGTTGACACATCTTGGATGAATTCAGTATGTAATTCCACAGTAAACAGTAACAATTGTACTGAGATTTATTGCTGTATTTTTCTTGTCTACATGATTATATCTTTTGGCTGATGCTTCCAGGCTGTAATTGTATGGTAATTCTCTATGTTTATGACTCGTCCTTACAATATTTTTGTTTTCTAAGGCATTCTTGTTTAGCACTGAAGAATATAATTCACTGTTAAAAATAAAAAAACACTGCTACCAGTAGGTGCAATGTTTATATATAAAGTTAGGAAAATTGACTTCTCACAGAGTAAGAAAACATGAAATGTAGGGACTATGGTTTTATCCTTCTTTTGCAGACAGCATGCTCACCTCAAATTGTACAATACAGCAAAAAGAACATGGCATCACATTTAAGTTCCACAAATTGTAAATTAAAATAGAAACATACATTTATTTTGCTTGTAAAATATTAACTTCCGGGGAGGGGTTACTTTAATTATAGAGAGTATTTGTTCTTCCTTGAAATGCTGCTACTGCTGAGTAATTATTATTCTTTCTTCTACTGCTATTAATATGTGCCATCAGAGGGCATGGTCTACACTCCCAAAAATCTGACCCAGGGAAAAAGCACAGGATGAGAGGACTGCAGGTGCGGTAAACAATGAAGCAATATGTGGTTGTTTCATTGAGAAGTGCCTAGGTTTAGTAACAAGATGAGTTACAGTATATAAGGCAAATTAAGGAACTGTATCAAAGTCTTAAAGGTGAATTTTCAGAAGTGGGCTAAAGGAAAAGAAGGCAGTAACAGGCAGGTGTTCTGGGAAATAGCTCCATGCATACAGGATAGCAAGGGAGAAATAATGGTATCTTTTGAAGAAGCAAGAAACTTTCAGACAGGGGAAGTAGTGGAGAAGGACGAGCAAAGATCACAGACAGGGATATACGTACTGGGATGTAAAAACAAAAAGCAAAGTGTGCTGCTTATATACCACCCCACAGTGGTTAAAGCACTCTCTGGGCTGTTTACAATTTAATTATGCAGGCTACACATTTTCCCCCACCTTGGAAGGATGGAAGGGTGAGTCAACCTTCAGCCAGTTACCTGGGCCTGTCAAGATCAAACTCAGATCCTGAGCAGAGTCTTGGCTGAAGTACTGCAGTTTAACCACTAAGCCATGAAACTCCTAAAGTCAAGATGTAAGAGAGGGCAAGTCCATTTTGCTGGATGCAGGAGGTGAAAGGAAGCCATGGTTGGGTCCGAGGGAGGAGTGTTATGTGATCAAAGTACAAGAGGGGTGAGTTATTTTGGGAGCAGAACACTAGATAAATTACAGGAGACCAAACTGAGCAGGCCAAGGAAGATCAGTTAAGAACCGCCTAGAGCAGATTTCTCTAGGCTGCAATAATCTAGACTAGGGATGACCATGGTTTAGGCCAGATGTTTTGCTCAGGTGGCAGAGACTAAATTCTGCATTTTTGCAGTGCTGCAGAGGAAAAAGGGGAATGAAATAGGAATATACTGGCAATCCAAATACAAGGCGTTCGTCTGATTTCATAAAGGCTTAAATGGTTATATAGAGATCACATGGCTAGGATTTCCTTCCTCCTCAGTGTTCCACTGTAGTCAACTGGAAGCAGATGTTAATGTTCTAAAAAGGCACATGGCAATATTCTGCTGAGACTGTACCATGTCAGAATGCAGGAGGAATTATGCCAAGTCTGAATGCTTGCTCATTGATTCACGCATGCAATATTCTAGCCTTTCAAATACCTCCTAGGGCAACTTAAAATATGTACCCTGTAAAAATGCCACATAAAACCAACTACTACAACACACAACAACAAAGCAGGAAAACCAACGAGAGAACAAATTAAATTTAAGTAGCAGAAATAAAATAAAATTTAAGAGGTCTGGAAAAATAAGGTATTTGCCTGACATCAAAGTAGGAACCAAGTGAGCCCTTCTGGGCAAAACATCCAAAGTTAAAAAAATCCCCCTTTCTTCTTGCCCATTATTGCATCATGCTTCAAATGTCAGAGATACCCAGAAAAGGGTCTCTGCTCAGCCCCTTAATGTATGATAAGGCTGAGGTCCCCAATCCCCAGCCCAGTACTGGGCCGTGGCCTTGGCAGGACCGGGCCGCAGAGACAGATCTCCTGCCCCCCACACGTACGCCCCCCATGCACACACACACGCCCCCCCACATGCATGCACGGGTGCCCCGCCCACCCTGCACACACCCCACACACCCACACATGGGCCTCGCCCCCCCAAATGGTCCATGGTCCTTTGACAAGAGATTCTGAGACACAAATGAATGCTTTCTCTATCAGATAACCTTAGGGCAGCCAGAGGACAATGAGACAGGCAGCATGAAATGACTGGATTGAGCAGGCTGGTACATATTCTACAAGGCTAGCTTTGTACTCTTGCCAGGTTTATCTGTGGTAACTTTGCCTTTTGTAGTTCAAATTCTAGATTATTAACTGCTTTGGATTTATCACAAGAGACGTGGGATACACTCCCCTCTCAATAAATAAGTACAGCTGGTTTGGCTCTGACACCCTTTTGTTACAAAAGCACCTCAGCAAGAACAAAAGAACAACCCTGCTATGAAGTCCAGATTCTTTTCACACCACAACCAAGCAGTTGCCCATGGAAACACTGCCAGCAGGACATGACCCCCTGCTGCCCCTGTTCTCCAGCAAGTGATAGAATGAGGCATATTGTCTTTGGTACTGGAGGGAATATTTATCATAGAATTATGGAATTGAAGGGCCCTATAAAGCCATCGAGTCCAACCCTCCACTCAATGTAGGAATTCAAATCAAAGTATATCTGAGAGATGGACATCTAATTTTCTCCTGAATGCCTTGAGCATTGGAGCACTCATCACCTCCTAAGGGAATTAGTTCCATTGTCATACTACTCTAACAGTTAAGAAGTTTTCCCTGATATTCAACCAAAATCTGCTTCCTGGAACCTGAGGCCATTGTTACATGTCCTGCGCTCTGGGATGATCGAGAACAGATCCTGCCCCTCCTCTGTATGACTATATTTCAAGTATTTGAAAAGTACTATAATATCTCCCATCAGTCTTCTTTTCTTGAGGCTAAACATGCCCAGTTCTTTCACTTTCTCCTCACAGGACTTGGTTTCCAGTCCGCCGATCATCCTTGTTGTCCTTCTTTGAGCCTCTTCCAGTTTGTCACCATCCTTCTTAAAGTATAATGTCCAGAAATGAACACAATACTCAAGAATGAATATGAATATACTACATTCATGACTCTTTACCACTGATAGACTATCCATTATGAGCTTTTCCAGTTGGCAGCCAGTATGGCACCTTGGAGTTGTGATTTCCATAGCAACTATGCATTGTGAGAAAAAATGCATCCTGAATTTCACACAATTCTGCTTCACTGTATGACATCAAGCTCTCATATTATCTACTTTCTCCTTACCATGAATAATTTTATAAAATCCGACAATTCTACTAGAAAGCCAGATGGTCAGAAGGAAATCTGGATGCACATTCCCAAACATTTATCTTATCACTAACCTTTCTTTTCTGATTGTTCGTGTTTGTAATGTTATATGGTTATCGCGTTCAAAAAGAGATGCAACACAAGAAGAATTTTAGGTTTTCTATGGAACATGTGTTAATTTTATCGTGACCCACTGTGGAAGAATTTTAGGCTTTGGAGTTTAGTAGAAGATTTCTTCAAGGTAAACTAATTACTAGTCCTTGAATTAAGTTCCAGTCAAAATCTAAACATTTAACAGCTTACATCTGCCCCCCCCCCTGCCCCCAGCAGGCTGGTCAATCTCTAGATTAACATTTTATAGTTTGGATTCACATAATATACCATCAATAGGAAACTGCAACTGGGATTAACGAGGTATTAAAACAGGCTAAACATAAAATTCCAGGAAGAGATTATAAAACTCTGAAAGTAGTGAATGATTGAGCTTAATTGGACATCCAAAATAGAGAAAAAGAGTTCTTCTTGATGGATTTTCCATTAGATTAAAATAAGATATTTACCAACCATTAGAGGTGGGGGAGGGGGAACCTCTCAAAATGATTACACAAGCCAAAAAGAAGAACAAAGAGGCAGGCTTGACTTGTTTTTCTCTAAAGAGATATTCAAAATGTTTTAGAAAATGCAATTAAACAGCCAGCTGGAATAAAAGACTGAATTAATATTGACTTTATTAATTGATGGCACCGTCTTAATAAGCCAGTTTGGCACTTGAAGAACACAACTCCCTTTTATCTTGTCAGTCTTTACACAACTTATTTCCCCTGCTTCTACAGTATGCCCACACAAGTAATTTACCCATTAGCAACATCCTGTGGCTTGCAAGCTGCCTTTCTTTTTGCACTTCAAGGCAGGCAATACAATATGACATCACCAATGACAGGCTTCAAACATAGGTGGTGGGATTTTGTGCTCTGTTTGGTGGGTTATAGGTTATACTGGCCTACTGTAAAGGTATGTTTGTGATCCGGGTTAAAGTGAATTTTCCCTATGGCTTATCCAATATGTTTCAAAACCTCACTTCAGTTGGATTTAAAAACAAACAAACCAATCATCATGTTTGAACAAACCATGCCACCTGCAGTAGTACTGGCTATAAGTGTATTCCAGTTCTTTGGATGCACAGAACTTTCAGTGAGATGACAACCTGCTAAACCACTTTGGCCAGAGACCACAGTGGGTCACGATAAAATTAACACATGTTCCATAGCCAATGTCAGCAAATTGCTTCTAAAAAACCACAGTCTGGACAAAAGAGATTTCCATTATAATTATGTGAACCTT
This sequence comes from Intellagama lesueurii, assembly GCA_037013535.1. NCBI lineage: Eukaryota > Metazoa > Chordata > Lepidosauria > Squamata > Agamidae > Intellagama > Intellagama lesueurii. The sequence continues at coordinate 159,367,977 of JBAJHW010000003.1, read as the reverse complement.
ATTCTTTGAAGATTCTCAGTTATCCAGGTGAGGTTATCTGGAAGTTGAGTCATGGCAACTGGACTTCTTTCTTATTAGGTTGAACCATTTCGCTACTCATCCAAGTAGCTTCTTCAGTTTGAGGAGAGTTGGTAGGAGACCCCTGATATATCCTCCACATTGGTTTCACTTCCCCCTGGTCTGAATAGGCTCCTTAGATGGACAAAGGATGGGGGAGTGAGTGAAAATCCCACTTCTGCGGTCCTTCTCCACCCATTGTCATGGGTCATTAACCATGAACCCTATTTCTGAAAATGCTGCAAGAGAAGACATACTTAATTGGGAGACAGGGGGAGGAAACAGAGAAAAATCTACTATATCTATTCATTTGAAAGTGGTGCCATGTAATACCAACTTTTAAATCCAGAAGCATAAAATGACAAAATGCTTTTTCTGTGCAAAGAAACAATTGTCATTACATGCCATCAAGTTACCTCTGACATATGGCAACCCTAAGAATGACAGCTTCAAAATGTCGTGCCCTCAACAGCCTTGTTCAGCTCTGGTAAACTCAAGTTTGTGGCTTCTTTTAGGAAATCAATCCATCTCTTACTTGGTCTTCCTCTTTTCATGCTGCTTTTGACCTTTCCCAGAATTATTTTCTTTTCCACAGAATTCTGCCCTCTCATGATGTGCCCAAAGTAGGACAGCCTCAGTTTCAACATTTTATTTGCTCTAGAATGCACTTGTTCGTCTTTCTGGCAGCTCAGGGTACCTGCAAAGCTCTTCTTTAGCACCATATTTCAAACAGATCATTTTTTCCCTGTGAGCTTTCTTTACTGCCTAGCTTTCACACCAGTACATGGAGATTAGGAATACAAGATCTTGGCGTTGGTCTCCAGTAACACATCCTTACACTTCATGATCTCTTCTAGCAACTCCATTGCTGCCCTTTCTAGTCCTGGTCTTCTGATTTTTTGGCTGAAGTCTCCATTTGGATTCATGATTGAACTAGGGTATACAAAATCTCTAACTATTTCAATTTCTTCATTGTCAGTGTTAAAATTGTGTGGTTCTTACGTAGTCATGATTTTTGTCTTCTTAATGTTCAACTGCTCTCCTGCTCTGACACTCTCTTCTTTGATTTTCACTTAAAGTTGTTCCAAATCATTAACAATTAGAGCTGCCTCAGTCCTCACTGGAGAGGAATCCTAAGTGTTTTGATAAAGCCTTGCCAAAATACATATCAGGGCTGAATAACAGAGAGTGAGCAACTAATGGGGGAGGCCTGTTGCATTTATACCTGGGCAATTCGAAACTCTTTGAGGCTTGCTATGCTCTACATAGCAGTGGTGGCGCTGCGGAGGGACGTGGTGGCGCTGCGGGTTAAACCGCTGAAGCCTCTGTGCTGCAAGGTCAGAACACCTGCAGTCGTAAGATCGAATCCACGCGACGGAGTGAGCCCCCGTCGCTTGTCCCAGCTCCCGCCAACCTAGCGGTTCGAAAGCATGCAAAATGCAAAAATGCGAGTAGATAAATAGGTACCACCTCGGTGGGAAGGTAAACGGCGTTCCGTGTCTAGTCACGCTGGCCACGTGACCACGGAGGATTGTCTGCGGACAAACACTAGCTCTATGGGTTGGAAACGGAGATGAGCACCGCCGCCTAGAGTCGGACACGACTGGACAAATTGTCAAGGGGAACCTTTACCTTTACCTTTTTATGCTCTACACCAGAGGTCGTCAACCCCCGGTCCGCGGCCCATTGCCGGTCCGTGGCTTGAGCCTGACCGGGCCGCGAAGAGAGACCAAAAAAACAAAAACAAAAAACAATTACATTTTTTTTTAAAAAAAGCCGGGAGGCAGGGCAAGAGCCGGGTGCTCCGGCTGCTCTCCTCCCGGCGGCGGCGGCGGCGGCGGGGGGGAAGAGCCGGGAGGCAGGGCAAGAGCTGGGTGCTCCGGCTGCTCTCCTCCCGGCGGCGGCGGCGGCGGCGGGGGGTGGGGGGGAAGAGCCGGGAGGCAGGGCAAGAGCCGGGTGCTCCGGCTGCTCTCCTCCCGGCGGCGGCGGCGGCGGCGGGGGTGGGGGGGAAGAGCCGGGAGGCAGGGCAAGAGCCGGGTGCTCCGGCTGCTCTCCTCCCGGCGGCGGCGGCGGGGGTGGGGGGGGAAGAGCCGGGAGGCAGGGCAAGAGCCGGGTGCTCCGGCTGCTCTCCTCCCGGCGGCGCCGGCGGCGGCGGGGGTGGGGGGGAAGAGCCGGGAGGCAGGGCAAGAGCCGGGTGCTCCGGCTGCTCTCCTCCCGGCGGCGGCGGCGGGGGGTGGGGGGGGGAAGAGCCGGGAGGCAGGGCAAGAGCTGGGTGCTCCGGCTGCTCTCCTCCCGGCGGCGGCGGCGGGGGGTGGGGGGGAAGAGCCGGGAGGCAGGGCAAGAGCCGGGTGCTCCGGCTGCTCTCCTCCCGGCGGCGGCGGCGGCGGCGGGGGTGGGGGGGGGGGAAGAGCCGGGAGGCCAGCAGCTGAAGCACCCTCTGGGTGCTTCTGCTCCTGGTCTCCCGGCGGCGGCGGCGGTGGCAGGGGTGGGGGGGGAAGAGCCGGGAGGCCAGCAGCTGAAGCACCCTCTGGGTGCTTCTGCTCCTGGCCTCCCGGCGGCGGCAGGGGTGGGGGGAGAAGAGCCGGGAGGCCAGCAGCTGAAGCACCCTGTGGGTGCTTCTGCTCCTGGCCTCCCGGCGGCGGCAGGGGTGGGGGGGGAAGAGCCGGGAGGCCAGCAGCTGAAGCACCCTCTGGGTGCTTCTGCTCCTGGCCTCCCGGCGGCGGCGGCGGCAGGGGTGGGGGGGGAAGAGCCGGGAGGCCAGCAGCTGAAGTGCTTCTGCTCCTGGCCTCCCGGCGGCGGCGGCGGTGGCAGGGGTAGGGGGGGAGAGCCGGGAGGCCAGCAGCTGAGAGCTGGGAGGTGGCCAAGGGGTGGGCAGGCGCTCCTGCGCATGCGCGAAGTGGTGGGGGACGCGCACGCACCCCCCCACCGCTTCACGCATGCCACGGAGAGCGCGAGCGCGGGGGGCCGCCCCACCTTCCTCAGAGGCTCCACCAGGCCGCACTAAGGAAAAGGTTGGGGAACGCTGCTCTACACTGATGAAGCTACATGGATGAATAAAAACACCACTTCAACATACAACCTAAGGGTTACTATGTCTTTTAATAATTTCAAAAGTCCTTTGCAGTGTCTTAGAAAGCTCTTGTTACTCCCCAGCAAAACCTTTTAAAACTGAGTTTTGCTCAGAGGCATTTTGGAAGATTTTTACATCAAGTGATCAAGCCCATCCCATCTGCCACTGCTGCCTGAGTGCACATGTGGCTCTGCTTGGGAGGCATCTCAGAGATAAGCAGCAAAGAGCAAGGAGCACGATGCCCTCAAATGTTTTCAAAAGGTCACAAAACTCCAGTGTCATAAAATGATTACATAAAGAGGATCAGATTCTTATCTCCTCACAACATTGCAGGCTATTCAGAGCTTACTGACACACTAGTATAGCTTATAATATAACTAAAGAGATACTTGGCAGCAGTCTGAGTCCTTCTGTGTATTTGCAGATTTCCCCTTCTTTCTGGAAGTAATGCTTCTTTACCAGTCCAGGGGCCGTTTGCGTATGTTATGGAATCTAGTGTCTCAGAGATGATCTGACGTGAGACCAGGCAAGCAGCTGTTCAACAGAACTGGGAAAATTCTGGATCTGCTCTGGAGGAGGTAGCTCTCTGGCATGGTGCCTAGGAGACTAACATACATGCTCATAAGCCTTCTTAATGAATGTCAGTAATACCAGCCACCTGTAAATATGAGCAGTAATTCCTTTTTTCTTGGTAAGACATGATAACTGCAAGCACTGATGCCAGAGAGCAATGTCCTGTTTTGTACTACACACCAAACATTTGTTTGTAACCAGTTTAAAGTATTCATGTTAAAGAAATAAGTACAGTTCATCTATTTCTGTTAGTCAATTACACGCAGCCACAAATTCCCATGGTCTGACTGCTAGATATTTCACAAGAAATTGCCCACATACTTCAGAGCCTATTTTCGCAACCACAACATCCAGAAATGTAGCCGGGGTTCAAACCAAACCAAACAAAAATGAAAGTGTGACATCCTCCCCAGGGTTTTAACTTCTATGACTAATATCAATTTAAACATTTTTTGCCCCTGAATATTTGCTGAGTTACATAAGACAATTTTTATGTAGCTGCCTGCATAAGTGTAGATGAAGATGCATGATATGTGGATGTATGCCAACCCTGCTTCCCAAATTTCTCATATATCCAGATGCACAAGCAAGAACTAGGTCTGCATAAAGTCATAAACGTGAAGCTCTAATGAAGGAAAAAGCACATCCTTACCAACTGTGCCATAGAAATTAAGTGGGCTCCTGCAAGATTTTAGCAATGGGTGTAGTGTATCTCTAACCAGGTATGAAATATATCCACAGAAAGTTATGAAACCACTTAATGGTTTTACAGAAGGATTATAAATTGCTTTGACAGGTCTGATTATCCTAAAACCCTAATTCCATTACTGTATCTGGCAGTCTGCAAGGGCATGTTTCATTAACTGCAGGTCAGGAGGGCACAATAGATGTTGACCAAAAAATATTAAAGGTTAAATAGATGCAAGACTGTAAAACATTTCCAGCTGCACTGTGCCAAGAGCAAGCATTAAACTTGCAAACACCAGGCTGTTCAGTCAAGACAGAAGAAGGCAACATTCCTACTTATCCTCCTGCACTCTTTGTTTCACTGGCATCTGAAACTGGCATTTCCAAAAGGATTTCGAGTATGTCTGGCACACTTTTAGAATGGCAAGGAACCTTTAGCATGTAAACCAGAAGTTCCAAATTTAGAATAGAGTAGAATAGAAGGGGAGAACAGATTGGCCCAGAGTACAAAAACATTGAAACAAAAAAGTGATAACTTTCAATTGGCAAATATTGTATTCTTTCCAGTTACACAGAAATTGAAATCCATCTTCACTATACTTCAAATCTACAAGCCATGACAGGTGCTCTAGATAGTGAAAGCAGAACAAATCTGGGTGAAGTGATCCTGGGTACGCAATCCTATTTAAATGGATCCACTGAAGATCCACTTACACAAGCATCCTTTGGAAGAATCCTATCAAGCAGCAGGTGCTAGGCAGAATACCTGAAATTGATCAGTAGCTCACAAGTACGTAGTAGACTATCATAATGAACTGGGCCCAGGCCTATTCTACAGAATATAAGTGATACAGTCCTTCCTGATGACTTAAGATTTTGGGACAGTTATATCTCAAATAGATGACATAATAATATAGCCTATTTTTAGTACCTCAAGCTTGGGGCAATCCCAGGGCCTGTCTATTTTGTACAAGAGAATTACAAAAAACAAAACAAAGCCCAACAACTTTTTCCTCCCTCCAATTTAAAGTCTCACAGATAGATTTGCCCACTGTTCTCTCAGACGTTTTGGGAGAAGAGCAGCTTTTTGGTAGGTGCAAGGAGAGGATGCAGCAAAGGCCTATCACACAAGCTCTGCTCCAGCCGCGGTTCTTCAGATATAATACAGATTTTTAGAAAAGAATACTTATCTGCCTTTGCCGCCTTCCATTTATTAAATTACTCCATATAACTTGCGAAGGATAAAATTAAAATAAATAAATAAAGCAGAACCATACCAGCTACCTAATTTCTTAATTTCACCCTTTAATAATATGTGATCTGGTGTTTTTTGACTGGGTCTAGAAGGTGTTCCAGCCATTTTCCCAAATTCTGTCTAAAGAAAGACCAATAATAACATAGTTTGAGCCAGGAGGGATACCCTCCAGAATCACATTTTGCCCAGACAGAGAATGCACATTACAAACAGACTTTATACATCTGTCACATTAGTATTTCATTCAAGAAGCTCAGGGAAATGTCAAAAAGGTTATATCTTTGTATTAACCCAATTCAATTTCTTGCAATATCAATGCCCTTATTTACCAGAGATAGTTTTCATTTTCTGGTAACTATCTGTAAAAACGATGGTGACTTTCCCACTTACTGTGAGGTGCAGTTTAGAAATGTTGGTCATGTGTACAAATTTTAGTTTGGGGTTTTTAGAACCTAAATATCTGAAGGAGAAGAGGAGATGCATCCTTGCACTACTGTGCATGAGTGTAAGGGTATGCACTGTGGCACAACCACATCCCTCCCATTCTCTCCTTCCAAATCACTCCATCCAAATAGTAACACTGGTGAAATGTATTTGAATTTCTGTTATTCCACATACGGTAGGTGCAAACATCTCTAAAAGAAAAAACCGTTACAGCCAATTTACAGACACAGCCAGCTTCAGAAGACAAGCCACATCTCAAAGGCAGGGCACATACTTTTCATTCAGATGCTTATAAACTCAATCCCCAGTGACTCCGGTTAAGTTTGTGGCTTCAAACTATACAAAGCCACTGCCAGTTAGCATAGCCAAGGAATGGGGAACGCTGAGGGAATGGTCCTCAAGTTATCGGTGGACTACAACTCCCATCAGCTCTACCCAACACAGATAATGCTGAAGGATCATGAGAGCTGTAGTCCAGCATGTGGAGGGCCAAATCCCCCATACCATGCCCTACATTAGATAATGCTGTTACATGGATTAGCATCAGCTTCCTTTGTCCATGTGTTGTTAAGAGAGTGATAAAGTAGCTATTGCAGAATAAATGAACACAGTCTATACATCAGGGAGGAACTTTCAGCAGTGTAAGTTCAAGCAGAGAACTTAAGTAGGAAAACATAGTTGCTGGCTATGGCCATGCTTTAGGCTGTGAAATGTAAAAGTATATGAAATAAGGATGAGAGAGAATGAATTGGCAAAGGCTACCCACTGTCCTTCATGATTCAGGTTGGAACTATGCAACCTTCCAGTCCCATAATGCAAAATGCATCTTGTTTAATTTCCACACACACACTCCACTATGAGGCTATGAAGATGGAAGGAAACATGGTGTGATGATGTCACCATATTATGTGTTCTTCAGGAGCAACTATAAATGGGACTCGCAAGGAAAAGAGGCAGCACAGACTGCTTGTGTTCAAGGTGCCTGCCAGCCAGCCGTACCCTCTTCCAGGATACTCCATTTTCCCTCAAATGTTGGGGTTTCTCCTCCCCAATAATTCTCACAGAGCACTCCTCCCCTCTATGGTGCCCTCCCTTTCCTTTTTTGTATTTTCCAGACTTCAGCTTCCCCTGTGCATAATGATATTTCTCCCGTTTCTCAGTGGCCCTATTTTAACTGTGACAGTCTCAGGACACACGTGCTGAGTTTGCCATTAGTAGGAGAGATTACAAGTACAGTAGAGACTTGGGGTCCAACCACACAGCCATGGTGTGTAGCCCTGGCTTATGTACCGATGTGAACACAGATTTCTCTTAGCCAAGCCTAACATTCTTACTGACTACATCAAACTTGTGCTTTCTAGATTTAAAACCTCACATGACAAATATATCCCCCTCCAACAATGAACCACAACAGAATGATTTTATTCCCCTCAGTGATTAATGGCAATAGAACATTAATTAATCTCCCTCAAAATAAATTAGTTTAAAAGACACAAAATGAACATGTTTAATGGTGGTGGCGCTATACTGAGACGACCAAGTAAGCTTGTTAATTTCTCAAGCAACTAAAACAAACAGAACGGACACGTCAAAGATTGTGTCAAATGCTTGGAGTACAAACTAGAAGCAAATCACATTGCTAGATCTGCCTAACTTATTAAATTACGAATAATTTAGCAAGAGCTGGGAGTGTGAGAATATCACTAATATAATTCAAAGTATGATGTTCCCATGCAACATGCTAGAAATGGCCAGTATCAAATGCCAGGCATTTGGCAGCAATGTTTCTGCATTTATTTTACTTGCTTGTGTTTCCACTAGCAGTGTATTATTTCCATGCACTGCTAGTAGCCATTCAGGGCAGGGAGTAAGGTTTGGAGGTTGACAGGAAAGACTGGAAAAACGTTATTCAAATGCTCATCATGGCTGCTGCCTGCTAAATTAGGCCATGGAAGCCTACTTTAGCAGGAGGAAGAGGAATGGGACTATGATGATGTGGGGTAGGGTGGGCTGAGAGAAGGAAGGTATGGGAACTCATCAGAGGGCACCACCTAAATGCAAACAAACCATTACAGATGAGACGGCCTGGACTAAGAAGCCAAACATTGGTTCAGAATAGAGGAACCATGGTGAAGGATGTTTCTTGGGGCTCACCATCCCTCTTCTCAAGTGAATTCTGTGCCAAGCTGTCCCCTTTCCTCTCATCTGGTCTCCCTGTTGCTATCAAGCTGGCTTTCTGCCTGCTGGTTCTGATGTGCAGAAAACAACTTCACAGAACCCATAATAGACACCTCCTGTCAGAGGCTGAAAGTGGCTATTAGGACCTACGGGAGGCCTGCGCAAAGCAGCAATTGAAGAATGAATTGTCCAAGTAATGCATTTCAGGAGGTTGCTAAAATACCACTCTTTAATGAACAGTCAGCCTGCTCAGCTGCTGTGCTTGAAATCCAAGGGTTGACTCAGCACCAAGTAAGTATCCTTGCTTGATATTAAAACTGAACTGTGCAATTGGTCTTCCCAGCCCACCCCTCAGATAAAGATATCTGCCTTCTGAGGTCTTGATTCAGGCAGCAAAATGGAGTGTTATGCTGGGCCCTCCTTTCTCTCCCCACCCCTTATGATTTCATTTCATTTCATTGTACATTTTGAATAAGTTCCTGAAGGCTCAAGACAGATAATCAAAGCAAAAAACCTGCACTACCAAAATCTAAGTTTCAACATTCTTCTCAAAATATTCTTACTATTGTTAACACTAGAAGTCTGGGATCTTTGACTCTGGTTTGGTTCCCCCCACGCCTTTTTTCTTCATTTTAAAGTCACTGGGAATCAAGTAAGAAAAAGTCCCTTGCCCCCACTGTCCCCTAACATTTTTTGTTTGACTAGATAGATTTGTAATATGTTCCTTTTGCCAAGTAGAATGGGTGAGCAGTGACTTCCCTTACATTTAAAGTTCACTTTCTTCCAGTTGTCTTGATAAAATGCTGCTTGATCACAACCTCATGAACACGTCTGATTGATGCACAGCCTGTCATTAGTCTTCGCTGCTTAGCAGTGATGGTGCATGTAAAACTCTGCAGTTATACTGCACCCACTGCGAAACAATGTTGTCTAGTAAAGAGCTCCTTATCTGGCATATTTGTAGAGGCTCATTTGTTTCCTTCTAGTATCTCCCCGCTCTTGCTCATCACAAAATAGGCAACATTTGCCTTTAAATGCTGATCTAATCTACTGTCTAATCTCCAGTACATAACCACCACATCTAACAAGCAGATATGGCATTAAACAGACAATGCGATCACCAAACCATTTGTAGGCAATAGGTCTGCGGACAGCAATGGAGCACTGAAATGTGCCAAACGACAGCTGCCAATCAGCAGAAACAGCGTGTTGCCTTAGGAAATTAAACACTCTAAGCCACGGCTGATACCATTATCTTGCTTCCAAACATTAAGAAATAAAAAGATGACAAATTCAGCTGCTGGCTACAGTGAAGATGTCACTGCTTATGGGTTTTGTTTTGTTTTGAAATTTCTTTCTCTTCTCAAGGAGTATTTGTGATGAATTTGCATATACCTAGCTTCCACAGTTGGGCACAAAGTGCCACAATCCCAAGATTCTCTAGCGATGATGGGATGTGCATTTTTCTGAGGCCATAGAAAAAGTAAACTTCCGTGTTCAGTATTTATTTGTCAAAACAATTAACTGTTTCTGCAGAATTTAAACACACATTCATGCACATACACACACTTGACTTGCCAAATTATGGAGACTACTGAAGTATTAAGGTTTAATAGCTGCTTCTCTTTATTTCACATCCATTCATGTTTTTAAGATCCATTACTAGAACAATGGGTTTCTGTAATATACATTTCTTTCCACACACAACACAGTGGCAAAGCCACTTAAAAAGCACCCAGTAAAGAGGTAGAGATAATCAAAGCTCCCCTACTAAGTGGGTGCACAATGCACATTTGCACCAGAGTAGCAGTTAATTTGTCCTTGTTGGCTGTTTATATTTACATTTTAAGTGTATGCAAAACACTGTGGAATGGGTGTATTGTGTGTAAGTACCTCAACATATGAACAGGCACTTTCCAGTGATGTTATTATAAGAATCCTAATATTTCTCATAAATACATGTATTTCAGTTAATGCTACTTTCTTCTGATAACCTAGACAACTGTGTGGCAAAGAGCATTTATCAATTTATCCATACTTTGTTATCATCCAGCATGTGACATGAAGGTAGTCCTATTCTTCATCTTTCTGTATGCAATATGAACCATTGCACTGATAACAGAAATGATTACAAGGCCTGCAAATGATCTAAACTGCGCACCCTTTATGAATATTATGAAATAGTTAAAGAGAAAGTCCTTTCAGTCCCATTGGCGACCCTGGGGAACATAGTTAACAAAAATGTGTTGGATTACGCTCTGTATTATTAGGACAATTGGCACATTATTAATCTAAGAACTCCATCTGAACAGAACAAACCATTTGAAAGACAGGTTAAAATAGAACCAGCAAACCTCCATACATGGTCAAAAGTCTGACTGCATACTCTGAGCATTCCACAGATAACCCCTTGATTTGTTTGGTCCTGTTTTTTTAAAAAAATGTAAAAGAAAGTGGTATACTGAAATAGCTAGAAGCAAGGGCAACATTTCAGGTTTCAGGAAGCTGGGGGAATTCAGAGGAAGTTTTCAAGGTTCGTTCTTACGTATATTCAAGATTAAACTGCACTGCATTTTAAGATAACTGTTCTATTTTAAAATTCTGGAGCAATATTCTCAGTATCAACCAAAATAATCTCTATACACTCTTTGCAGGTAACAGATTTGTGACTTTGACAGGCATGCCTAGTATATCAGTATCAACTCAATATGACAATTGTAACTCAATTCCAAACATTTGGGCATGCCGGAGCAATCTGCATGTGGGTGGGGCCTCAGGCGTCTGGGACTATATGAATAATAACTTAAGACTGGCAATGGCTTGTGCTAAATATGTATAGACCTCTGCTTCATCTGAAAATGGGCATGTATCCATTATTACACTTCCATTCAAAGCATAGTGGAATCCAGTGTAAACTGGTGGGAGCGCAATCTCTTCTTCCCACTCTGGATTACTGAATGCTTAAAAAACAACAACCAAACAAACTGAGCCAAAAGGCTGGGAAATCCTGCTGAACCAACAGTTAGGTTCTTCCTAGGGCTACAGGAAGAGGCAGGAGAAGGGAAGGAAGTTCCATGATGGACAGAAGCATCACAGACCTGCAGACAGCATACATAAAAATCCAAATCTACAATTCAGTTGTATACCTGATATGCCTGATAAACATGATGACTTATTCACCCCAAAACTATAAGGGTGTGATCAGACAACTGCAAAGGCACGTGCCTGATCGCACCAGAAAGGGTCACTTTAGCATGAGAGATCTTCCTTAAAGTGATCCTTCCATCTGTTGGGAAATCACTCCAGTCCAGCCCCCAAAAGTAGAAGACCCAAAAGGTCCAACTTGGGCATAGAATGGGTTGGACTGGAGCACATGTCTCTGTATGTCATGTGATCACTGGGAAATGGATTGCATCGGACTGTTCCACAAGCCTCTCAAATTGTGTTCTATTTCCCCATATGATCACACTAAGATGTGCAAATGCATTTCTCTGGTTTATGCAAGAGGTCATTTGAATAGTCCAAGATATGCAACTCTTATCAGCTCCTATCATGCAAATGTCATTATTGTATGCCAAAACCTCTGTGCAAGACCTCCATGTGCTCAACACTTCAGTTATCCAACGATATAAGTGCTCCTCAAGTACACCTTCAGATGGTCTGAAACATTACGGCAGCCTTCCTCCTCCTTTTCTTCCTCACTTCTGGGGACAAGGAATGATGGGACTCGAGAATTTCTGCCTTATTATGGCTGAGAATCCAAAGATGATCCAATGTTTAGGACAGAAAGGGGCACCATGTAGTCCCCCAGATATTGCTGGTCTGCAGTCCACCACTGGTTATGCTGTTTGATTCTGTCAAACAACCATTAGAGGACTACACTTTGCCAAGCCTTAAATTAGCAGTAGTTGTACAACAGAAGGGTGTGTTAAACTTCCTCCTACTAATGGTTCAGGATTCTTAGAGAGCTAAGCATAAACTCCAGACTGGGCAAAATATATTGCCTCTAGATATCATCGTGTGTACTAAACAGCATGAAGGCTGATGTTTTCTCCTCCACCGCCCAACCTAGCATACCAACTTGTATAGTGAAAGGATCAGAGACAGAACTATTGACAGCAACAAAATGAGGAAGCAGAAAAATATCAGAAGTAAACTCCATTAACTGGGCCTTGGAGATTGACAAGCTGCTCCAGGCAGTCAAATAATGTGCTGTGATCAATAGAATCAAATTCTGCTGACAGATCAAGCAATATCAAGTCTCCATAAGCCAGTGGGGTTTGCATGAATAAGTAAGTCACATCACAGTCTCTTCCTGGAAGCCTTGGCGATATGACTAGCTGTGAAGCCAGACTGAAATTTCTTAAGCTGTCGGATAACAGAAAGCACAAGAGCCTTACTGAAATACAAAACTGCAGCCTAACAGAAAAGTGCTGGATCCAACTTGGAATTGAGGAATTACTGAAGGCTTGTGATCACTTAGGACACTTTAACTCCAAGACCCTCTTGAATAGGATAGTTTTATTCCATATTATAAACTGCTTTTGACACTTGGCTCAATTTCAAACCATGCTGCACAAGTTGGGAACAAGTCTGCCATCTGAAAAACATCTTTGGGCACAGATATCTAAGTATAAGATACTTTAGTTCCTGTGCTAAATATTTAAGGTTAGTTTGTTTATCACACCTTCTCCTCTCTGAATACTAAATACCTTTCATACCCTTTGATTTTAGGGATACACAATGTAGCTCTTTACCATACTAATCAGGAAGCTACAACTGCCCACTCTTCCTTCAGAGTGTAGCCACAATGGCACAACCATGTTTTCTCCAATATAATGCAGGAACTGGTTGTCCAAATGACATGTCTGTACCTATATCTAAAATAAGCCCAATATGGCATGCAGGGTAAATATTCCATCTCTATCAGCAGGTTGAAACAGCATCCAAATCATATGAGAGGAGAACCTTCCTCCCTCCAGAGGCTGACCAACTGCCACTCACTGCCTACCTCACCACTGGGCAGCCTGACAAGGGCTCATGGGAAACGGAGTTCAGTATCACCTAGAACAGTGGCTCCAACCTTCGTTAACTCAGGGGTGCTTAAACTGGAACTCCCACAAACCCTGGCCAAAACAGCTGGTGGTGAAGGTTTCTGGGAATTGCAGTCCAAGAACAAATGGTGTTGAAAGCCACTGACTTAGGAAGCTATTCTAAAGGGCAGCAAATTGCCAATTCGTTATTATACTTTTCTACTGGAAGGGATTTTCAGTATTACAAGAGATGCTATTTGTGAGATTTTACTTCATGTACCAAGACTTCTCAAGCCATGTCCACAAAGACAGTTTACCAAAAATACTAAGGGCAAAAAGTGTCTCACTAGAACATACTGGCACACTGTGGTTCTCATTTAATATTCTAGTATGGCTAAGCAAAGTTGGGGGTCCAGAAGTGGTGTTTTTATGGAGGTTGGAAGGATCCCCTTCAAATATCAAAAACGGAAATGGCAGCCCATAACCTCTGTGTTATTGCTGCTTTTGGCAGAGGGAGTGCCATTGTTATATAGGTGCAGCCATGGTGGAAGTTAGGGACACAAATTTGGCCAGACAAAATTCCTTAGGCCTTTCTAGAAGATATCCTACATGCTTGAAGAACACTAACCTCTCTTTATATTTCATCTGTAAAAGAGTTTTCTCTGTCAATTTATTTAATAGGTGTAGGTCACAGCAGTACAAGGCCTGAGATAACTGGTCTCAAATAATATTTCTCTGAGTTCCAGTGGAAAACTATGCCAAATACATGTGAAATTTTCAGTGACACTCCACACTCTTCTACGATCTCATGGAGTCAATTTCTAAACCAAACACACCACAATAGTATGATGTCAGCCTTATAAAACAGGCCTAATTTTAATCAGTATTTCTCAATTACAAACAAACAACCCAAACTTTTCTGCTTCGAGCACCAAACATCTATTTTACTGGTGTATGTGGAGATCCACACATGCAGCTAAAGAGCTAAACCAATATTGGCATTAGGAGGGCATCTTCTTAAAGTAATGACCAGGGGGACATCATTAGAACAAAACAAAAGCTTGTTCTGAGCTAGTACTATGAACTCCACCATTACTGTCAACCACCACCACCAAGTCCTGCTGGCAAACTTCAGTAGTTATCCAGCAGGCTGAAACAGAATATTGGGCTAAAAGAGACCTTGGTGTGCTTCAACAAGGCAATACTAATATTTTTATTTAAGTCAGAAATACAGAGTAGTGAATTCAGTCCTTAATAGATCCTAAGTGTGCGCCAGACCAGCTGGCTGCTTTCATAGAGATGATGAATGATGGGGTCTCCTTACCGCAACTTAACAGTAATCACAGTATGGTATTACTTTATGCCACATTTGTATACTTGCTATTATCCTAGTGCATTTTCTTTTCATGAAAGCCCAGCCATCTCTTAAGAATACATGGATTTTCTGGCTCAGGGGCTTGTTTAGCTAATTCAGTCACTTTTGATGCTGGGCCAACTTTCTTTAGACATTTATCTACCTTGTCAGGTCTCTCTGTTTGCTTGTTCAAGCCCTTTCCACGGTGACCTACAAATCATTACTGTTGGAAGTGTGGAGGAGAAATACCGTCTAGGTATAATAAGGACAGATATGAGTGCTCATCATTCCAACATATGCTCCGGACTGGAACCATAGGGATAATGGTAGTTTGATAGCCACTAAGCATTAACGGGGAAATAAAATAAATGAATTATTTTCTAATCTGTGTCTTCAGGAAATAAATAAATTATTTCACCAGAATGAGAGATATTGGGATATTTCTGTATGTCTTTCCCCTATCCTCATAATACCTTAGACTAGTGGTTCCCAAACTTTTCAGCATCATATCTCCTTTTTGATTTCTTAGAAACCCTCATGCCCTCCCACTACGTCTTTACGATCAATCCCCAAACCCCCTAGAGAACCAGTGTGTATAATGATAGAGTGCTAGATTAGTACTCAACAGACCTGGGTTCAAATCCCCCTTAGCCATGAGACTTGGTGAGTAAACTTGGGCCAATCATACTCTCTCAGCCTGGCTTACCTCATAAGGTTCTCATTAGGACAACAGTAACAGGAGACACATGCATAGTTCTTTCACCTCACTGGTGGAAAGAGGAAATATAAATATGACAAACAAATGAACAAACAACCTTGCATCCACCCAGGAAAGGCAGACCCAAGAATCTTTTTTACTTTGTTTTGAGATATGGGAAACTATGATGGTGGATATTACAGCTGTTAACAGGCCCCTATGTTATGATGACAAGTTCTAAAGAGCGAAGATGAGGGAGCCTCCACTCCCTTCCACAGGATTCATTTTTTTCTTGGACCTTTGGAGGACGACATCCACTAAGGCAGATGAGGCTCCATTAGGGATTTGAAAAATACTTGCTAATTTCCTTTTTCTTGTCAATTCAAGCTGTCTTCGGAAGATAACTGAACTAGGAATTTTCAAGCCCCACTTGTTTCCACTGTGAAATGAGTGCTTTTCTCTCGCACATGATTTCTGTAATTTGATCAAAAGGTCTTTGCAGAAAATTACTGTTACTTTGCTCCTTGTGAAGCTGAGTACAGTATACATATATACACACCAAGCACAGAAGGACTGGCTAATTGCTATTCCACAAACAAACAACCTATCTGATGCTTTTATTTTTTCAACGTCCATGTAACAAAACACCAGCTATTATACTTGTACACAATATGCATGTTTTGCTATTTGTAAAAACTGCAGTCAAGAATAACAGAAAATACTCTGCCCTCTCACAGGTAAGGAGGAAACTTTGTGGTTTCTCATTCTCACACACAAGAATGAGACAATAATGATTTATAGTCCTAAAATCAAAACATACACTCATCTATTTGCAGGCTATCAAATCCAACATAAAGTACATATGCATACTGGAAAGTAATGCTTGTTTATTTTCTGAATAACTGAATTTGCTTTTATCTCTGCAATAACCATATTTCTTCTATTGTAGTACAGGATCATTGCAACAAATCCAGGCTTGCCAGTAAATGTACACTTGATAGGACACCACAGACCATTACATTCATATTTTAAAACAAAAATTAGTTGTATTCATTATCCACATTTTAGATATAAAATAAGCTTGGCCAATTTTTTAGTTTCTTACTTCCTTTTTGCAAATCACATAGGTAAACATTCATGTTATACCACTGCATGAAGTTACCATAGAACAATTAAAACATACAGATGTTCCTTTATTTCTACTGCAGGTCTGAGTGGCATCATTTGGAAATGGCATTCTAAATCCAAAATTTCCACTTGCCTGTGTGCATTCCACAGACCTCTACAAAAGATCACGGCCAGTGTAGGCATGCTTCCCCAAGGTATTTTATAAGGAAATTTCAGAGTTTCTATTCTGACTATGAGGAGAGAGCAACTTGTGATGTTCATATAAAATCTATTTTACTAGCAAATACAAATTGTGTAGGAACAGCCCATTTCTAGTTGTCAGTTTAGAAAAGTAACCACAAATCTTTATAGGGTTCTAAGCCGATGTGAAGGCAAGAGAAGAAGGGGACGACAGAGGATGAGATGGTTGGACAGCGTCATCGAAGCAACCAACATGAATTTGACCCAACTTCGGGAGGCAGTGGAAGACAGGAGGGCCTGGCGTGCTCTGGTCCATGGGGTCACGAAGAGTCGGACACGACTAAACGATTAAACAAAACAAAAAGCCGACTACTCATTAGCTACCTGCAAAACCTCATCTCAAAAGTTTTTCCAGGCTCTGTCCTGGCAGCTAACAAGACCTGTTTTCCCTGCTCACTTTTAACCAGAAAGCGAGTAACTATACCAAAACCTAGAAATGGTCCTCTGTTCATGGAACACAATGCAACAGAGCATTTCCACATGATTTTTCAAAGAAAAAATTATTCACCTAAATGCTGTTGCCCGCATATGGCTTTACAATCACATTGTGGAACTTGATCTTGGGAAAGGGCCCAATGTATTTAGTTCACCACAGGCTACCTGGTATGTGAGAGCCATCAAATATCTTGTTATCTGTCTGATTGCCAATAACAACAAATTCCAACAAGGTGGACAATTTCCCAAAGATAGTACCTATATACAGTACATCTTACCATAATATCCTTACTAGCAAAATTTAGCATATTGGGAAGAAAGTAAGTCATATGAATATATGAGTTTTAGTTCTTCATTTGATCCACTCAAGTATCCATATCTTCATAGTCTGACAATTTTAAAAAATGTCTAATATAAGCGGAAATTCAGATCACTAACTGACAGCTTGACACATGAAATGTACTCAAGGGGAAAAAAACAAAACCAAACCCTTGCAAATGCCAATTTTTGAAGGATGCAATCATTGCTGACTTTACTACATGGAAGCAGTCAAGTCAGCAACACCAGCAGCTCCACATTAAAATGACTTACAGTGAGTTTATTCCAAAGTTGAAGAAAATGCAACCTTGAGCTCATGTTGATGATAATCCATCCACCCCCAGCTACAGAAATAACATAAAGGCCCGAATTGTCTTGCCTAGTTACACTTGGTATAACAGAAATACTGAAAGTTTTGGAGGCCTGTTGCCTTAAGTTGAGAAAACATTGTAGATGTTATCTATTACATACGACATTGTATATTTCAATGTACAACTGTCCATAGGATTTCTTTACGCTGTACTGTACGTGGAAGCAATAATCTGATGGAATTAAATTAAAGATGGGCATGAACTGTTCGTTTGGTGCCACACCCTCCTCCAGCAGGTACCCACTCAGAGGCAGTGCCCAGAGGAGGTGGGGCAGGGAAGTTGGGACACTGCTTCCAAGTGGGTGCCTGCTGGAGGAGGCAGGGCATTGAACTGCGGAACACCTGTTTAGCCATTGGCCAAATAGCATGAACCACCAAGCTAGTGGTTCATGCCCATCTCTAAATGAAATAACTCACAAGAAATATATAGCAGGGGAAATATACACAAATGTGAAGATCTTACACAAATATACATTTTATGAAAAATAATATGTAGATTTTAAGACAAATATATCACTCTTCCATCAAAATGAAAGGTGGTAAAAAGTAGATGGAGATAGTCCATACTTTCAGAAAGTTATCAGGGTAAGGCAATGGATAAGGGATGATTTTTTATTATTAACAAGATCACTGAGGCAAGAAGCAGCTATGGTCCTTCCCTTACTCATTCATATCTTTGAATGCACAGATTTACTTTCATTCCTATGAATTACTGCTTGCACCATTCACTCTCATAGAGAAAAGTATATTTGGGTGGCACTGTCAGGGCAAAACTTTAACATATTCCTGGGCAAAGAGCAAGAGCAAACAAGTTGTCATATACAGAAGTTGTTTGCAACAGTTAAGTAATACAGATAGATGATTCCAGGGATCAAGATCACTTGTATGCTGTAACTGAAGGCAAAAATGGGAAAAGTCCAAACAAAGCAAATGTAGAAAATGGTGAAAAATTATAACCCAGTCCTGAATATAGTGGTTAGACTGACTTCACAGTCTGAACCCAAGTTAAGTCTTCTGCCCTGTCTCTCACACTGGCTCTCATTCCACTGGAAAAATCCAAAAAAGGGGTTGTGAATCCCACTACCAGCAGGGAACTATAAAAATGTTTTAATAGCTTCTTACACCTGGATACTGATAACACTCACTGAGTACTTTGGAATGGAATCCATGGGTGATATCAATCAGGGTCAAGCAAAAGGCAAAACCATGTCCCATTCTGTTTTAGAAAGCCACCAATCAACATGTTATTGCAGGCCATGCCTACTTTGCTCAGCAAACTGGTAGACACTGCCTCTGCTGAAACTCTACCTCAGTTAACCATGGTGATGGTAACTCAGGTGCACACACCAAAACACTGGCAGAGCTATCCTTAATCAAATGCATTAACTTTTAAAAAGAAAATCCTTGTTCCTAGTAAGCAATGACCTATCCGTCATTGCCATTTATTCAAAATTTCAAACAAACAAACAAACGTTTCCTTGGGACTTGAAGAAATGTCTGTATTTTGTTTTTTAAACCATAGATTTAGTGTCTTTGAGTAATCTTTAAATATATGCAAATGTAAACAATATAATCATAATAAGTACTATACTCAACAGTAAGAAAAAAGATCTCAGACTAAATTACCACTTAACACACGTTATCGCCACATCTGCAAGTCAGTATCCTTTTTAAAAAAACAAACATTTTATTGGAACCATGTTTGCCAAAAGTTTAGCAGGGAGAGATTAATTTCTAAAGTAATGTCAACAATCATTAAATTGTTGAAACTCATTGGCAGCGGCTACTGGTCTAGCAGCTTGGTGGTAGTAATCTAGCAATTATGGGCAATGCAGACATGATGAGGATTAGGAAAAAGAAGCCACGATTGTCATGCATTCATTGTGCTAATCATGGTTACTGGCAAGGTAAATAAAATATAAACATTTTGTCAAATACCTGGTTACACAGGACAGGATTTCCTCCCTTAAAATCATATTGCCCCAGACAAAGAATGACATTGGTTTGAAATCAGAGGGCAAAATATTTTCACAAAAATGGCATCGCAGTGAACAAACACTGTCTAAAACCATGCCCCAGTTTGCTAGTGGAGTCTTGTCTTTCATCCCCTTGCACTGCCTTTGCCATCTGACAACACACATCTACCCACAATTCTCTCTTGCTCCCTGCCTCATGCAGGCGCATGCACGCGCACACTGAGGCACAACACACTCGCGCTCTCCCTCTCCCTTTCTCTCAGGCTGGAGTGCTGAGACGGGGAGGGGGGCAGAGAGACAGACAGGAGCGCACACACAAGACACACACACACACCCAACACACACACACACCCCTTCTTCCCTCCAGAGAAGTCAACTTACCCACAAGTTACATTTCATTCAACATGAGGAGCCGTCCTCCTCCTCCTCCTCCTTCTCCTCCTCTCCCCCTCCTTGCAGAGGTGGGGTTACTTCTCCCTCCCTCCTGTGGCAGGGGAGGGAAAAGGCCACAGACATCTGAAAACACTTCTAGGCAGAAACCATGTAGTGCAGAACAAAGAAAGCCAGGGCTACCTTAATCTCAGCACAAGGCAGCCAGGAGCTATTTCCAAGCTTGTTCTCTCCCTCTCTCCCCCCTCTGAGGGCATCCTGATCTCCCTCTCCCTCTCTCTCTCTCTCTCTCTCTCTCTCCCCCTCTCTCTTTTTCTTTGCCTGTCCAGCTACTGCACAACACACATCAATTATTCATCGCTCGTCTCCCGGTTTCCAGGCAAAACCAATCACAGATGGAGTCTTGCTAATGGGCTCATGCCGTACTTGCCAACAGGCTATTTGTGCTCCCAGCGACAACCCTCCAGAGACAATAATAATAAAAAAAAATAAAAAAAAGGGGGGGGGGGAGAGAGAGAATCAGGTTCAGCTTTCGGACTTCACACGTCTACGCGGACAGACCTGAAACGAGCAAGAGGGCACCCAGTGGCGTCGGCAGGACATGGCTTGCAAAAAGGGTGTGCGTGTGTGCAGCGGTTGCAAAATACATTTTTTTAAAATAAAATGGAAAAGGAGGCCCCTTCTACATCCCCTCCCCTGAAAGAACTGGGAAAAGACGGAGGGGGAGAGGGCAGGGGGAGGGATATTAAAAAAAGAAAGCCAAACTAGGAAATTTCTCACCTCAACTGCATGTTAGTGGTATTGATGGTTTCCTTGTGCTGTCTCTAGTGGTCCATCCCTTTGCTCTCCCATTATACCCATCTGTCACTTACGTGCGCACGCACACACACACACTCACACATAGACACAGATACACACAAGCAGACACAGCCACTTTGCCAGAAGGGAGAGAGAAAGAGAAGAAGGGGTGAAGGGGGGGGAGAGAGAGAGAGAATCCAGGGATCTCACATTTCAAACTTGCAAGGAGGGGTGGTGCTACGAATATCAGGACAAAGGCTTACTCTGTGGTACACAGCCAAAAAGCTAAAACAACCCCCCTCGGTCAATTAATCAGAAGCAACACTTGTTTGAGTGTGTCCAGCAAACCATTAGAGGCGCCGGGTCAAAAAGAAGAAGAAGCAGCAGCTTCTGTTTAGGGAAAAGCCGGTGGACAGAGGCTCCCCCCTCCCCAATTTAGAAATACTGTTGACTAAAAATCCATCAAACTAGTCATGCTAATTAAGCGTCCAGAGGAGGAAGGTTCTGCTTTTTGGGAGAAGGAGGCGACGTTGGTGGTTTCCTGCATGAAGGCGATCAGCCCACAAAAAGGAAGGGGAGGAAGTGAACACACACCACCTGTACAAGAATATGAAATTCATATAGGCAGAATTTTGGCACAATTCACTATCTGGAAGAACAAGACAAAGAAGGTTATTGCCATTTCATCAAGTGCTGTATTTGGATATAATGGTTGTGGGGGGGGGGGTAGGTGGGTTTTGTGCCAAGTTTAATTTGGCTGTATTCATCACATTCAGCAGGTACACTGGGGAATAGTCAGTATTTATGCAAGCCTTTATGTAGTCAAAGCTGAGCAAAAACTACAAGCAAGAAGCAATTGCATCCTAATTATTTGGCCCTCATTCACACATGTCTGGAATCCTAACACAAGAAAGAATGAACACATAATTAGGTTGGAGAAAGACGCTGTAGCTGCAAAGCCAAATTCATAGCAATTATGCCTTTCTCTGACCTAGATATCAGCCTTTCTACATCATATCCCTCCCTCCCACCCACTGCCCAAACCCAGAAGCAACTTGTGGGAGCACATTTGTGCTGTGAAATTATAAACACTGAGTGTAGAATAGGGCACTGAATTCAGATTCTGGAGAAACTTTGTTTCTTCAGCCTTATAGCCCTTTTGGTTCTAAAGATATTGCTTCACACTGTATCAAAAGTCTGGGAAAATATCAGGTCAGAGGGGGAGACTAGGGATGAGGCTCACTGCACAACGTAGTTCTTTGCCAGGACAAGCATAAACCATTCATGTTTACTTATTCCACACGTTTAAAGTGGATCATCGAATTCAAGTTTAACGTTAAGAGTGAATTAGGAAAGAGAAGAGCATTCCACAACCTGCAAGCCGCCACAGAGAAGGCCCTCTCTCCTGTCCACGTCAAATGTACCTATGATGAAAATGGGACCAAGAGAAAGGCCTCCTCTGAAGATCTTAGAGGCTGGGAGGACTCATATGGGGAGATATGGTCAGATACAGGCCCAAGCCATATAAGGCTTCACAGGTCATAATAGCACTTTGAATTGGACGTGGAAATTGACTGGAAGCCAATGCAGGTGTTACAGCAGGGGAGTTGTATGTTTCCTGTAATTGGCCCCAGTCAACAGTCTAGCTGTTTACATCCGAACCAGCTGAAGGTTCTGAACCATCTTCAAAAGCAGCCCCACATAGAGTGTGGTACAACAATACAAGCAAGATAAAACTAAGGTATGTGTCACCATATCAAAACAGATAACACAAGGAACAGGCATGGTTTTCAGTGTGTAAATGCAGTCCTAGTCACCACCGAAGGCTCAGGGATGAATCCAGAAATACACCCAAACTGAGGACCCCATCCTCTCATCTGCCTTTTGATTGACCAAGAGCATCTCTGTCTTGTCTGGATTAAGTTTCAATTTGTTTGCCCAGACCATTTTTGATCCCAGGCACTGGTTTAAAACCAAGACCAGTGGAACTGGATGGAAAGCTGAGACAGAGTTGAATCTCATCAACATACAAATGTCACAGAACTCCAAAACCCCAAACAACCTCTTCCAGTGGTGTTATGTGTATATCAAATAGCACAGGAGACAAAACAGAACCTTGAAGGATATCAAAGGCCGATGGTCAGGGTGTCAAACAGGAGCCCTGCAGCACCACCGTTCCAAATTCTCCCTTCTACAAAGGACTGGGATTGCTGTAAAACAAGTCTCATTCCAGAGAGATGGTCTGGAATGATACCATGATCAATAATGAAAGCCCCTGTCAGGTCCAGCAGAACCAACAGAGAGACACTCTCCCTGTCTAGTTTCCAGCACAGGTCATTATCAAGGTGAACAAAAATGTTTCCATCCCATAGCCAGGCCCGAAGCCATATTGAAATGGATGCATATAAACCACTTAGTCCAGGAATCACCACACATTCCAGATTCTAGAACCTTGCCCCAAAACAATATTGGAGACTGGCCAACATTTGTTCAATACGTGGGATTCAAGGAGGACTTATCCAATAATGGTGTCATTGCTGCCACCTTTGGGCATGCTAGTACTCTACCTTGCTGGAGGAAGGCATTCACTAATTCCCTTACCCACTTGGCCAGTTCCCCTTGGGCAAAGATTCAGTGTACACCTGGTAGCTTTTATCTGCCCAAAGATCCTGTTCATGCCCTCAGGCTGCACCAATTGAATCACATCCATTTGCACTGGACAAGAAGGGGTCAAAATTACACCCACAAGAGCTGCATAAAACACAGTATCCAAGACAGAGTGAATCCAAGTGACTTTGTCTGCAAAGTGCCATGCAAATTCCTCACAGAGGGACAACTCTGCAGGCGCAGTAGTGGCAGAGAATAAAACTTCCTTGGCTGCAGCCGCTGCTGTGGAATAGGCCTTCCAAGATGGAATGATGCTACTTTTTGGCACGCTCTTTCCATCTCCCAAACTGGACTCCAAAGCAAATCAGCCTCTTTACCCTCTCTCAGCAGAACAAATAACGTTGGCAATATATAGCCAGCACCTAAACCTTGAAGGTGGTTGTGGCTGTTCTCTTAAGCTACAATCAAGCCTATCACGGATACTGTGGGTAATAAGTATGAAGTCAATGGGCCTTTCTTCTGTGTCAACATAGTATAGATATCCTGTAAAAGTTATCTGGAACATGACAGTGAAAATCTTGTTGCTTAATGTAACAAATTACACTAGAGTAAGCCTGTTGAATCAACAGGGATTTAGTGTGTCAATTCCTTCGTAAGTTCCATTGATTCAAATGGGTCTCTAATGTCAACTTTCTATGCTAAAGTTAAGTCACAGTTAGAGTAGGCCCATTTGAATCAATACAGAGGAACTGACTCACTACACTAAGCAACAGAATTTTGGCCAATGTGGTGTGAAGTAAATTCAGGTGCTTTGGCTAATTAGCAACATTTTCTTGCCAAGAAAAATCTTGCTGTTTGAGTGTCATAAAAGGGCATATTTATTCAATTCATTGTTATTTCAGTTGTTAATGTTGCTAATGCAGCAACCGCAGATTTTGCTTTTAGAAATGGAGGGAGATTTTCCTGAGCATTTACCCAATTTTTCCCCCAATAGTGCAAGATAACACTACAGCTTCAGTAATAAGAAGCACAATTAACAAGTTTCCTAACTGGTAGTAACACTGCAGAAAATAACTTGATACCCAGGTAATGTCATGAGTAGCATAACAAGTTCCTTTTTAAAAGCAACACTCCAAACTCTAGTTGAACTCTTATCCCAGTTATGAATTTAGGGTAGTATTACTGTAGGCCTATAGAGCTTGTCTGTGGTAGCAGAGCAGGACTGTATCTATCTTTCTGACCAGGCACATCTATTTCATGCTGCAGTTTGGACCCATAGAAGTTTGTTTCTCATGGACCTGCAAGAGAGGCAGAGGGTAGATCAACAGGGTGGTCCTATTTTCACACAGCCACAAACTTGACAGCATTATCCAAAGTTCTCCGTAATACCTTCACTATTCATACAGAGACAATACTGGCCTACCTTGCAAGATTATGATGTCAGTAAATATTAATGTGGTTCCACATGAGAAATACATTAAGCAAATGTACTACCATTGTTTTAGAGCAGTAGTTTTCAAGGTTCAGAGTCGTAGCTGTTTTTGCCCTAGAGTACAAATTTTGTGGTTTTAAAAGTAATTGATCTGACAATATATTAAAAGTTTTCAGCTACATACATACACCTTCCCTTTGGCTGAAAGATTTCCTTGTACTATATTTACATTGCAAACTTTTGTTTCAAAAAGGAATTGAGCATTCCTGCATCAAAAAAATGGTCCCAGATTTTTGTTTAAGAGATGCTTATGTTTTCTATATGGAGAAAATAATTATAAATTACATAAACAGGAAGCCAGTGAGACTTTCCCCCCTCCTTGGGAGGAAAATGGCAGTTTAAGTTGTGGCCAACCATGAACCACCCTTTTCCTGAGACAGCATCCTGTGGTAAAAAGCCACTTCCTTTCCAGGCACAAACCTTCACAAAATCCACCAAGCCTCTGCACAAAGCAGCTGGCTGATTTCAATTAAAAATTGAAAAGAAAAAAAATTGGCAAGGAGGAGGTTTTTTTCTTTTACACCCCCACGACTAATTAATTTAGAAAGATCTGTTGTTTCCCTGCAAATAGTTAAATGTGTGTCATATAATATTGTTGTTCTCCAACAAAGACATTGAAAAAATGTAACAGCATGACATCTTACAGGTGTCTGCAGGACTTTTGAGTAGTTCCACTTCACTCAAAAGGCTAGAATACACTAGTTATTTCCTGTGCTATTTCACTGCTCTCTTATTTATTTATTTATTTATTTCTTACATTTTTATCCCGCCCATCTAGTCGTTTTGACTACTCTTACTATAACAAGAGTTTGCCCTCTCACCTACATACTTTTATATGTCAAATTCAGACAGAACTAGAATGAGGTGTAATTCTGGTCCTGATCCTGACAGAGAAACCATTCCCATCTAACTCAAAGAACTCATCTAACTACCCTGTTTCCCCTAAAATAAGACCTAACCTGAAAATAAGCCCTAGTATGATTTTTTAGGATGCTCATAATATAAGCCCTACCCCAAAAATAAGCCCCAGTTAAGTGAAACCCCGCCCTCCACCATTGTGCAGCAACCAGAAGAAGATGACATGACTGTAAAATAAAACATCCCCTGAAAATAAGCCCTAATGTGTTTTTTTCAGCAAACATTAATATAAGACCCTGTCTTATTTTCGGGGAAACACGGTATTTAATGGGGTCTCCATAGTCATAGTGATTATGAACTATGTCTGCACAGGCATCTCCTCCCACCATAGTGGCCATCTGAACACAACTTCCTCATGATCACTGAAGATAGTTTCCATATACAGATCCTCTTACGCTGGAACATAATGTACATTTGGGGGTTCCCCTGCAGATTAGTCAGAATGGGAAGTGTGGTCTTATTTTGCTAAGTTTTACATTTTTTTTTCATATGTCTACGTGCCTTTGGAATGAGGCAAAATAAAGCAGATGGAAAAACAACTACTAGACACAATTTATCTTTTTGTCTTTCCGCACTTTTCACTCGTCAGTGCTAATAACGTTGTGCCAGTCTAGTTGTCACCTACTATCTCCTTCCCAAATAAAAAACGTTTACTCTCTATAATCCAGAAGACACCAATCTAAATGCTGCAAATCACTTGAGACCTGATCTTCAGCTAGTGCTCTTTCATTGCACAGAACTACACAAAGGAACTGGACGATCAGAGGAAACCAGTTTTTCTATATTTTTAATCCCTGGCCAGTGTCAATATTGCATAAAAATCCCAGTCCCACTTTCCCAGGACTTTTACAACATTGGATGTCTGGTGGTTTTGTAGTTGCCGTTTAATCTTTTTTTGTAGTACACTTATCCTGTAGCCTTAGCACGCAGGTTAGAAATCTGTGGACTGAACTGCAAAACCACAGCATCAATACTATTATGGGTTACCATTCTTCCCATCCCACATAGAGGTCCCTAAGCAACTAAACCAGCCAGCTAGCCAGCCTTCCAATAGCACCTACTCTAACCAAACTGAATTGGGACTTTGAATAAGAAAAATTGAAGGCTGGATCCACTGGAATCTCATACTCATGAGTAACAGGTCTATGCTTTCAGCTGTCTCTTACTATTTCTACCAGCAAGTGTGTTCCTAATAAATGGATACCCAATACATCCAGTTTCTACGCTGATACTTATCTTTTACCATTTTACTTTAAATGGCCCTTCCTTAACTTGCAATGCTATTTCATCCACTCTCCTGTGCAAAACTTCAGGGCTTAATTTTAAAACTGCCTCCCCTTCTTTCTATTTTTTTCCTTTAAAGCACAAGTTGTTTAGAGTAGACAAATCACTTATCTACAAATGATGTGCTTATTTCTCCTTTGACAAATTTTTAGCAGGTTTCTAATCCCACCATGCCACTTGAAATATCAGTTTCTGTGATGACATTTGAGTCACAGTTGTCACAGGCATCAGGCACTGTAGTTAAATGGATTAAATCATCCTTCATAGTACAGTGCGTTTTGGACAAGGAGTGGTTTATCATTGGTAGAAATTAATCATAACAGGTCTTTTCCACCCCCTCCAGGGCAAATTCCCAATCATTTCCAAAGATTACTATGTTTAAGCCCCAATGACGGCTGTGTGTCAGATTACATCACAGGAGAGGTTGTCTCACAGGGATAACTATTTAAAGGCCCAACAGAAGCCTTTTAATATTGGGGAGGAGTATACGTCTGCACTGGGAAAGCAATCTCCTATAGTGCAAAGAAAAGACAGGTCAAGTGACCTAAACTCTGTTCTTCAATCTGTAAAACATGGGCTCTGTTTTTTTCCCCCTTATTTTTTTTTTAATAGAAGCAATCAGCTTCTTTCTTTTCATACTCTGGCTGCATACCCCAATAAAACCAACCTAAATGTTTCAGAAGAGGAACGTGGTGGCGCTGCGGGTTAAACCGCAGAAGCCTCTGTGCTGCAAGGTCGGAAGACCAGCAGTTGTATGATCGAATCCACGCGATGGAGTGAGCTCCCGTCGCTTGTCCCAGCTCCTGCCAACCTAGCAGTTCGAAAGCATGCAAATGCGAGTAGATAAATAGGTACCACCACGGTGGGAAGGTAACGGCGTTCCGTGTCTAGTCGCGCTGGCCACGTGACCACGGAAACTGTCTTCGGACAAATGCTGGCTCTACGGCTTGGAAATAGGGATGAGCACCGCCCCCTAGAGTCGGACACGACTGGACTAAATGTCAAGGGGAACCTTTACCTAAATGTTTCATGTTGTTATTACTGTATTGTAAAGTAAAAGAAAAAGGTACAGATAAAACATACATAAGTTTGAATTCATGAACTATGTGAATTAATCCATGGAAGTCCTGCTCTATCTTCCCTTTGTTCTCTGTCTCAGGAAGAGTGGGAGATTTTTTTTATTTTTATTTTTTATTTTTGTCCTTTGCTTTACTAGCACCATGAGTTAGGAACTCTCTTTCCAAGGATGTCCATCTGGTTTTTCCCCTTCTAACTGAGGAAGTAGGATGACTGCTTTTCTACTGAACCAGGGTGCACAATTGCCTACTATCTAATTTTAAGATTTCTGTTTATTATTTTTAGTTCTGCTCTATGGTTCCCCCCCTTTTTTTAATCTACAAAAGTTTGTTGATGAGTCAGTCGATCATAAAGAACACATACACTCATGACTATATACTCAAGAGAGTCAATACATAACCCAACTATGCATAGACTGAATCTCTTACAGCATTTTTGGTGTCATATAAATTACAATATTTTAAAATTTTGCAATGTAAACAATGAAAGGGCTATTCTCATTTAGGCATATTTCCTGAAGGTCTGCTTTGGATCTTCCAGGAAACTGTGCCAGAATTGGGTGCTACAGACTCTACAACTCCAGTATCACATGGACATAATCTCTGATCATGAAGAATACTTTGGAAAGAGACCTTTCTTATGATGTCTCTGTGGTTTTCATACTGTGGTGTTTAAATGTGTGTGGGTTTGGTTTTGGTTTTTAATGTTTTATCTGTGTGATGATTTGGTTGGCCAATTATGATAAAAGTTCAAGCTTATCAATGCTTTAGATAAATTAAATGCAAAGCAAATTTGTAGTTTTCATATTTGTGACTTTCTAGGAATCCTTTTCTTATTGACTCGTGTGTTGAGGTCTGCCTATTGCACCAGATTCTCATATTTATTTCATTTAGTATTATTGTGCCATGGCTCTGAGGCCTCCTTCACACTAGGTGACCTGTGACTGAACACTTGGACACAGGCAGCCATCTTGTGGTTGGACTTGGCAGGGAAAAATATCTTTCAGGATGATCTACTCACCATTATCAATAGCTCCACAGAGGAATCCTTAATGGCATATGGTGAAAAAGGAGAAGTGTTACCAAAACCAACACCTTTTTTGGATTCTAGCATCCATTCTGAATAGGACCTACTGTAACATAGTCAGTGAATCCAATAGTTCACATTCCTCTCTCAATTCATCTGCATACTTAAACCATAAAAACAGCAGACTCGCTTGTACTGAAAGAGGGAGGTAGCTAACTACTACTATTTTATTTTACTTGGGATGCTGGTGTCTGGGCAGGTAGAAATCTTTTGTTCCAAGAAAAATGAGGCTTATTAGATCTGAGACTTAACTTGATTTAAAATAGTTATAAAACACCTGTGAAGGAATTACTTGAATTTTAAAGCTGGGAGACTAAATTTCATTTCCCTTAGTATGTCTATGGAAACATGTTTACTGTGATGGCAGAGAATCCTCCCCAACTTTTTTCTCCTTTTAAAAATCTGATTACTAAGTAATACTAATTGATTTTTGAACACTGGATCCCTGGAGTGAATGACGTGTGATAAATATGTTTAAAAATCTGAACAAGCTCCAGGTATCATCTCTATGATGACTCAAGTGCTTCACAGGTTCTCAATTTTAGTTTCCTTGTGATCAATCTAGAAAAGTAAGTTATTTTACTTCTCCTTCAGTATTTCCCAAAGATAACATGATTGAGGTTTTAATAATAAAGAAAATTAATCAGTTAACAAGATGACTAATCAACAATTTTTCAGTTAACTCATCAAGCTCCATAGATATGTCCAGATATTTACCAGCTTTCATTCCATCCTAGCAGAAAATCTTTTCCCCAAATATTCACAAGGAAGACTAATAATATGTCACCATGCTCCAACATGGGTGTACACTATCAGTTGTAAGAAAAAGAGACCTCATGGTCATTATAAAGTACCAGAGTTTATTCTACTGTTTTCATCTTAATGTATTCAGTCTGAACATAAGGATGGGTGATAACTTTATCAAACCATTAGAAAATCATAAACATAGGCCAGCTTTCAATCCCACATGGGTCTTTAACAGACTGGGCACCACAGAGCTGGGGGTATAACCCACCCTTACCTTTGGACTTAAAGCTGTTACCTGCTACCATTGGAAGCAAATTGCATGTTCAGCATGAAAATGTCACAAGAAGAAGGAACTAAGCTGCCCATGCCAGCGTCCAGATCAAAATCCAGATGAAGAGCCCATGCTTCAACTATAAGCTAAAAAGAAAAAATAATAATCCCAGTCATGGGACTGAAGGATGAACCTAAAATTGAACCTCTCTGTCGGCCTAATCTGCCTTGCCTTTATAGAGTGCACAACAAAATGATATAACTACAGATATGCTTACCCAAACATTCTAGAGAACTGGTGGATATAAATGGATTACATAAATAAACAAGCTGTAAAGCTTCATTTATAGTGATGGCATTACACATTTAAATATATATATATATATATAAGGAAATGTTGCAAAATGGGTGGGGGGCTGCCAGAACTTTTTGCTCCCAAGCCCCTAACCCACTCCACCCCACCCTGGCAAGAAAAAAAAATCTCAGAATTTATGAGAATAGGATTAAAAACTGCAATTAACCCAGGCTCCTCTCTTTAGTAATTATTCATATACCTGTTTAGCCGATAATAACTCCTAGCTCCAGGCTGTCTGCCTGCAGTGCTAGGACACAGACAGGAATCTCTGCTAAATTGACTTCCCTGGCTACACTCCTGCTTGCCAGAGCTGTTTTCAAGGGCAGATATACAATGTTATATGGGCAAAGGGACAAGCAAATTAAAGATGGGTGTTCATCAGAAAAAAAACTACTGAAGACCTTGTGTCAGCATTTGCCTCTATTTATATGGCTCCAGTGTTTTAACTCTTTGCATTCTACTAAGAAGGTTAAGTGCACTGCACCAGGAGGGACTGTACCTACCCTTTTTAAATTATTTTTATTTTTGTGGATCCAGTAAGATCCTCCTGTTTCCAGTGCTTGTCCAGACTTGCCGTACCTTTGTGGATGGTAAGGCCTAAATCTAGCTCTTACTGGGGACTTATTTGTCTCCTCAGGAGTTTTGTCGTTTTGCATCACAAATACTCATCAGCTTGTTACGGGTCAGAGATGCCTCCATGCAATACAAGAAGTGATTCTAGCTAGAGAAACAGTTAAGAGGAAGCAAAACATGAGCCGAAAACAGCTCTCCCCTCCCCCCATATGTGGCCCTTTTGCTCTTTAAACCAGATACCATGCCACCCCTCTGCTTTCTGTGAGAATGTGGGTTCCCCAACACACACTCTGCAAGGCCACTATGAGGTGCTATATTTTTTTCATAGCTGCAAGAGAATACAGTAAGGATTAGAGACGGGCACAAACTGCTGGTTCGGCAGTTCGCGCCAATTCATTTATCAGCTGAACAGGTGTTCAGTGGGTCCCAGCCCTGCCTCCTCTGGTGGGCGCCCACTGACAGGCAGTGCCCTGGTTTCCCACCTCCTTTGGGTGCTACCTCTGAGTAGACACCTGCTGGAGAAGACAGCGCTGGGAGCTGCCAAACACCTGTTCAGCTGATAAATGAACTGGAACAAACTGCCAAACTGGTGGTTCATGCCTATCTCTGGTAAGGATGTAACAAATGCTAGGAATATCTCTAATCTCATCATGGAAAAGGTTGTCTCATTATGTAAAGATGACCAATTGAAATAAACTATCCACCACTTTAAGATTTTTTTGCTTCTGTGTGATAACAAAACTACTTTTCTCTATCGTTATCATCATTATGAACAAACCCTTGCATATTCCAGGCAAAATAATGCCCTTTACCGGAATATTTTTATTTTTGCAAAACAAAACAAAACAAACAAACAAACAAAAACCCTTCAAAACTACAGAGATCCCCAAAAAATCCTAATCTTGTCCAGCTGGGGAAGAAGTTTTAAAATTGTTCTGACCTGTGTGGATGACATCAGCAAAAACATACATCCTTAGGATAGTGTGATTAATCAGTTCTGCTCTGCCAAGAAAAGTCTGAAGGGATATGGAAAACAACTCTTTTCCAAGGACCCTTAGGGCACAGTGTTTGGTCAGGATTTCTGCTTCCTCTGGTCATTTTTCAGTAGGGCAGGCTCCTCCCTTTCCTAGTCAAGTGAAGTGATTAATTTCCTCATTCATATGAATGGGTGAGACTCATTATCATTGCCACTGCCTCCACCCTTTGATGAATTCAGGAACTTCACTCACAACCTTTCCCTGGATTTTTATCCAGTACAATTCAAGAGAAAGCTCTTAGGTGTTAGTACAGTTAAAATAAGTGGAAGCAATGCAAAGGAGTGGATTTGGGGTTTTTCTAGGCACACGGTTTGTGTAGGAAGCCTTCCCAGTGGACAGTGGCCATGGGTCTGCTAATAACTATTGCTCTCAAAATGTATAATGGCAAAGTCATATCAAATCTGTACAGTTTCTAGACAATCCATCCATTCCTTGACAAGTCCGGATACTGTTATCTCATGGATTTAAGAGCAGGGAGACGAGGAAGCTTCTTAAGAGCTTATCTACCCCAAAATGGAGTATGCTATACAGAGAAATGAGCATCAAATACTCTGTATTTGAAGTGCTGGTACTTAAGTGTTAAATGATTAATGCCTGGCACAAATGCATGCTAATCACCAAGTGATGGCAACATATATTGCTCTTTAGTATAGGAACAGTCGAATTTTACTTTTGCTTTCTTAAGGAGTTCCTTGTAGCTCCGCTCTGACGATGTGATAAGGCAACAGTCTGCAGGCACTTCACAAGTCCTGTCAGCAGACTTTTTGTTCATATTGGCCAAGCCAGCCCAATACTCTTTAAACTCCCATGTGCAATGGGTAAGTGCCCATGTTACATTTCTTTTTCTTTTTTAATTTTATTATATGTCCTACAGTGAATTTAGGTAGGAATGAAGCAATATAAATTAGTATTTTGAGGACTGAATCCCTGGAAAATACTGAAATTTAATGGATGCCGCCCTCTAGCTATGATTGTTTCACCAAATGTTTCGATAGCATTTTTACACCACAGTTTATGACAGAACAGAATAAAAACCCAGTTCTAACTGGATATAGTCAAATGCTCACACAGTCAGTCTTCAGTTAAAACTATATTATTTTGTCTTGACTATGGACCTGAATGACTCCTGCCTGTATTACTTTCTGCTGGTTTTGCCCTTCATTTAATTTTGTTGGCATACTGCTTTGTTTCATTGCCTGGATTTGTTGTCTTTTGAAATGGGGATGTTTATTATTTACCTTGGTGTTCCTTTTAGGACTAAAAGGTGGAATACGATTATTTTAAGGAAATAGGGAGGCAGCTACTTGAAAAAGATGAGTGAGATCACTAGAGATTTTGGGTGAGATATCAACATGTTAATGGAACCTTTTATTGAAATTCAGGCAAACCCATAAAATGCTGAATACCTGTCTGCAGCAATGAAGTGGATAAGTTTCAAAAGTTTGGTCCAGACAAGACAAAGGCGCTCTTGGTGGATCTTCTGCCTTGAAAAGCAGCATTCGTCCAGTTCTATATAGGATTTCATATCCTATGAAATATCATATTTATGATCACAGGGTGGACAGATGCTACATACCGCCTAATGAGGTACGGTAGATTGTGTATCAATGCATGGACAGAATATGACATTTAGCCTAAGCCACCAGATCCCTTGCCAGCCACTTCAAGGATAAGGACTGTCTGCTAGCGTGTGAAAAATAAGCTTTGATGTCATATTACCCATCTGAATCAAATCCTGAGAATTCTCGAGTTTGTCCTTGAAAGCAATGAAGGCCAGGTGGAGAGCTCTCAACTCCAACTAGCTCAAACTTCTGTGCCTTTCTTTGTTGCTCCATATCAGTATGATATACATACAGTTTGCAGCTGAGATGATGGCTTTGAGTTAGCAGAGTTTAGAGTGTCTCTTCTGACAGATAAGCCCCAAATTGTGCTGTGTCCAGAATTATGCTGAGGCATGTTAACTTCTGAGAAGACGTTTATCAAGAGGGACCATAAATTCCTGGATTTGAAGCTCAGGTTAGGATTTCCTGTATATCCCAGATACACCTCTTGCTCAAATTGGATCAAATTGAGATATCATCCAAATAAAGACACAAATATAACTCCCTAGCCCTGAGATGGATCATGAGTGCTACCAGCACCTTGGTGAACATTCTGGGGGGCATTTGTCTATTCAGTAGGCAGCACTGAGTGTTAGGTAATGAGTTTTGTTGTAAGCAAACCCACAAAAATTTCTGGTGGCTCTCTTGAATAAGAATACAGAAATACGGAAACAAGAAATTGCAAAGGACTCCTGAAAGGGACTCCACTACTGATTATTAGTGTACCCATGTTGAATGTTTTCTTGCACATACTGTACATAGATTGAACCACTTGATGTCCAGAATTATTGTGGTGTCTTCATTCTTTTAGGGAACTAAAAAGAAGAGTAAACCCCAAAATCAATGGTTGAGGGGGGAAATTGATCTACAGTCCACATTACAAGATGGCCTCCATCAGGAAATTCTCCCTTATAACTAGAATTCAGCAGCATATCATCTTTGATTCTGGGTTTCTCTTGGATTGAAGAGAGCAGGGAAAATAAATACGACTTCCTCACAAGCCTAACCAGTTTTCTTGCTAACCCTATCCAGATGTAGGGAGAAAATTTTAAATATTAATCCAAATAAACAGCTGGAGCAGAGCAATTAAGGACGAAAGCTCATCCCAGTCAAAACACTTTTTTGGGGGGCAAATTCAATCTGAGAAAAACAAGGTGGCTCCACCTCCTAAAAGAATCAAATGGCTTCTAACTTCCATGGAAGGCAAATTCTGAAAGTAAAGAAAGGTCACCATGGAGCTTTTTA
This sequence comes from Intellagama lesueurii, assembly GCA_037013535.1. NCBI lineage: Eukaryota > Metazoa > Chordata > Lepidosauria > Squamata > Agamidae > Intellagama > Intellagama lesueurii. The sequence goes on along the minus strand of JBAJHW010000003.1, from coordinate 159,332,682 downwards.
CAAGTAGGGGTAATGAAAGTGCAGCACCTATCCTCGCACCCATTCCTCGTCAACTGCAAACCACCCTTCCTGCTGCCGTTTCCTAGCAGGGCAGCACCTGAAGTTTGGAAATGTAATTAGGAATAACACCTCACTTGTTAACATCCAACCTGAGAAGCCCCAGGAAAAGTATAACTACTGTAAAGCCATGAGAATGGCAAGGCAAGACAAAGCAAAAGGACAGCATTCACAGCACTTAGAAGAAACCCAGAGAGAACACAGTCAAAATGGAGTTGAAGTAACTTCATTCATTTTTTCTCCACAGAGCCCAATAAGTGGAAACAATTTCTCACTGTTGATGCCTTTAGCAGCAAGGCTGAAAGGAGTCTTGCAATTTGAGCTGATACCTCCCACTAAAGAAAAAGTCTTGCAGATACATTGGCCCTTTATACATATCAACTCCCCCCCCCCCCCGCCACCAAATGCTTTGCTATTTCTCAGCAGTCATTTAACTCAGAAGCAGCAGTTTTGAAATCTGGAGCCAACACACATGACAGTTGGTTGAAGACACCAGATCAAGCTGGAAATTTTTGTAAAAGTTTGCCATTATGTCACATCCTTTGGTGGGTGTTTAGGAGAATGAAGAAAATAGAAAACAGAAACATTGTTGAGTCATCCACTGCCCACCTTACTCCCTATTTTACAAAGTTAAAAAATGGTAGATTCTAAAAAAATGATTAAAGTATGGCTGCCTTTATGGTAGTCAATATCCAAACACTGAAGCTCATATCCACAGCAAATGACTCCCTCCCCATCAAAATTTCAACTATATTTACTAGAACAGCGATGTAATTGCAATTACCGAAAGATGGCTTTGCAACAGCTCTTTCAAACAGAGTAACTGAGAACAACTAAGGTATAAAATGGACCTCAGTAATTCTACATGAACAGAAACTTTGAATATACCTACAGTGTGAGCTTGAATATTGGAGAGGGCAGCATGCCCATTCACCCACAGTGCCATCCAGAGATCAGAAATGTATTATGGGAAGGGAGACTCTTCCTGGAATCCCTGTCCTCATATGGCTAATGCCTAGGGGTATCTAGCAATTGTAGTCCAAAGATATAACTTTCCCATGTTCTGCTGAAACCCCTGCACTAGGAAAGTATAGAGAGTTTTGTTATATTGTCTCTGGCTCTTGGGTTCTCCAAAGTGAGAATAAGACATTGTTGTGGCTGTAGGACATTTGATGGTCTGGAGGGGGCACCACATGGCCAAATTCACCATCCTGAAGCCAGCCATGTATACAGACCTAACAAAATTAAACAAATTTTCCTCTTTTAGGGGAAACCTGACAACTGTATTCCAGAGTCTGCCAATCTTTAGAACAAAAGAGGATACAGTAGCCTATGCTAACCAGATTTGCCACAGTCTGTTTAGGACATATTTCTCAAATTGTATTTATATTTGAGCAGATTATAATTACAACTGTTTATACTGTGATTTAAAACATAGCTACCATATCATTCTATGTATTACTCCTGAGTGGGGATATAATTAATTACCCATCTAATCCTAACAGGTGAGGATGAGGAACTGTAAAATTATTTTCCCTGACTCAGACAAAGTCAAGGTGTTTTGTGGCAACCTCAACAAGAGATGAGAAATACTTCTGCAAAGTAAGCAAAATTGCACAAACTAAGATTTTAACACAACGTTTTAGTGAAAGTAACTTAACCTGCAGAAAATGACTATAGCTGCTCCTTTACTGATGGACTATGAAAGATTCAGTCTACATCCCAATCCCAAAGAAGGGCAGTGCCAAAGAATGCTCCAACTACCGTACAATTGCACTCATTTCACACGCTAGCAAGGTTATGCTCAAAATCCTACAAGGTAGGCTTCAGCAGTATGTGGACCGAGAACTCCCAGAAGTACAAGCTGGATTTCGAAGGGGCAGAGGAACTAGAGACCAAATTGCTAACATGCGCTGGATTATGGAGAAAACCAGAGAGTTCCAGAAAAACATCTACTTCTGCTTCATTGACTATGCAAAAGCCTTTGACTGTGTGGACCACAGCAAACTATGGCAAGTTCTTAAAGAGATGGGAATGACTGACCACCTTATCTATCTCCTGAGAAATCTATATGTGGGACAGGAAGCAACAGTTAGAACTGGATATGGAACAACTGATTGGTTCAAAATTGGGAAAGGAGTACGACAAGGCTGTATATTGTCTCCCTGCTTATTTAACTTATATGCAGAATACATCATGCGAAAGGCTGGACTGGAGGAATCCCAAGCCGGAATTAAGATTGACGGAAGAAATATCAACAACCTCAGATATGCAGATGATACCACTCTGATGGCAGAAAGTGAGGAGGAATTAAAGAACCTCTTAATGAGGGTGAAAGAGGAGAGCGCCAAAAATGGTCTGAAGCTCAACATCAAAAAAACGAAGAACATGGCCACTGGCCCCATCACCTCCTGGCAAATAGAAGGGGAAGATATGGAGGCAGTGACAGATTTTACTTTCTTGGGCTCCATGATCACTGCAGATGGTGACAGCAGCCACGAAATTAAAAGACACCTGCTTCTTGGGAGGAAAGCGATGACAAACCTAGACAGCATCTTAAAAAGCAGAGACATCACCTTGCCGACAAAGGTCCGCATAGTCAAAGCTATGGTTTTTCCAGTAGCGATGTATGGAGGTGAGAGCTGGACCATAAAGAAGGCTGACCGCCGAAGAATTGATGCTTTTGAATTGTGGTGCTGGAGGAGACTCTTGAGAGTCCCCTGGACTGCAAGGAGATCAAACCTATCCGTTCTGAAGGAAATCAACCCTGAGTGCTCACTGGAAGGACAGATCCTGAAGCTGGGGCTTCAGTACTTTGGACATCTCATGAGAAGAGAAGACTCCCTGGAAAAGACCCTGATGTTGGGAAAGTGTGAAGGCAAGAGGAGAAGGGGACGACAGAGGATGAGATGTTTGGACAGTGTCACCGAAGCTACCAACATGAATTTGACCAAACTCCGGGAGGCAGTGGAAGACAGGACGGCCTGGCGTGCTCTGGTCCATGGGGTCACGAAGAGTCAGACACGACTTAACGACTAAACAACAAATGAAAGATTAGAACACTTGGTTGGTTTATTTTAAATGTCTTTTAATAATTACCAATGGGTTCCATGTTTGTTGTGTCTGCTTTGCTTCTCAAACAGAAAGGATGCTATTTTGCATAGTTGGCATAAATCATGGAGGCCTCCAGGAGAAACATTTTTTAAAGTGCTGGTGTTAGTGACTTTCTCCATGCAAAGTATTTGACTATCAAGTCCTGGGCTTTCCTAGTGCAGTGAGAAGTCAACTCCATCACTCTAAGAATTTATTTGTATACTATATATGTCATAAGATTAAGTTGTTCCAGAAAGGTACATCTTGCCAAGTCATTACCCAAAATGGAGAACGAAGCCCCAACAAATAAAAGGGAAGAACCATTATAGACTTTCTAAAACATTTGTCCTCATTGCACGCACACATGCGCGCGCGCACACACACACACACACACACACACACTCAACGTACTGGCTCATTATGGAAACAGGTGCGCCCCACATGTAGTGCTGGGAATGGACTAGTCCTGTCCCCTTTGCTATCACTTTAATCAAGCAGAGTTGAGAATCTGAAAAAGAAAAGGGTTCCATAGAGCTATCTATAGAGACTAGACTCTTCCCTCTTTTTCTTGGCATTCTGACACATTTTAAGCAACTACACAGACCGGCAACCTCTCTTTCTCCAGACTGTCACTTTCATATGATTAAATTGATGGGCAGGGACAGTTTGCTCCTATCACTCCATGCGGAGCACTCACACATTCATAATGAATGGATAGGGCTACAATTATCTGCATATTCTATTTTATTTTCCCCTCTTTAAGGAGTCCTAAATATTTAACTGGAAGCCCCTGTCAGGCAAAGATGAGAAAATGTGTGTAAATGATTGGAATGTTAAACATATTATTCTAACAGAAAAGTTATAATTTATTTAGCTCTCTTACCTGATTTCCTCTTTTGAATTAATTGCTGTTGATAATTTTATTAGCTTCCCTAGCAGCTCATCAATCCCTCTGGCATGAATTTTACAAAATGGAAGAAATATGATATTTTGCAGCGCTCCCTCTCTGCTTAATCCCTCGGCAAGTACATTGGGGCAAATTTACAATGTTATTTAAGCAGGGAACAATGCTTAAAAGCTTAACAGTCGGCCCTAGCTAATTTAGAAGGCTTTACAGAAGGTCCCATGGGTAGACTTTTGTGTAAGAAGGAGATCATATTGTCCTTTGCATCTCTCCCTTGGGTAGAAAAAAAAATCCTACCAGTTCCTTAATGAGCTAAAGCCAGGGAGTGCTCTATTTATTTATTTATGTGATATTAGAAGATGTATCACGGAAAACTAAATTAATATAAATGCTTCTTGTTTAAGACTGTTAGGCCTCTTCAAATCATTTCCCTTCCACATCTGCCCCTCACTGTCTTTAATTCTTATATGGATGAGGGCTGCAGCATGTGGCTTCTGAGGTACTGGATGATTTCACAAAAGCTCCACAGCTTAGATACTTCCTCATGAGGAAATACATAGCATTTCAACCAATTGCTGGGGGAAAGGCAGAGATAAGAAGTGCTGTAATACTGTGGAGAAAAGTATTTAAACAGCCTTGAGTACATATGGTAGACAAGTAGGGTAAAACATTTTAATTAAATCATATTTCAGAATTGGTGCAGTTTCATGTTCATTATCTTGCTGTAGTCCTTACAAAGGGGGTGTGAAACATCTGTCCCTGTAATCAGCTGAACACGATTACAGAGAGAGCTCTGTGGGTTCGGAAACCTTGATAATGCAGCACTTCCAATCCCACAGTACTCCGTTAACTACATTCACTTGAATGTAGCTAACGCTCCACTTCAATCCACTCCTGTCAACACAGGGAAGCCAAAACAGGGCTCGTGTCCCTGACTCCCTCTACATGTTTGCAAGATACAATGCTTGAACAGGATTTCTGTGACTGTTCTGGAGTTAGGCATTATTATATAAAAAATTTGAATTCCTATTCATCCATGTTCTTCTGAAAAACTGCTAATCCTAGCAGAATTTTTCACTCCTGCAGAAGGGCAAAAAGACCAGTGCCTATTCTACCAGCAACAACATTATCAAAACAAGACACACACACCCTTGCATCCATGTAAAATATTTCCACAAAACCCGTGATCCTTGCAGTAAAAATACGTTCACAATTTTTTCACACAAACAAAAAAAAGTATGTGAAAAATGTATACAAAGTCTCACACTCTTGTCTGACAGGGAGAAAATATATGTTTCATTATCACTTCCAAGAACTGAATAAGGAAAACTGTACATCCCTATTTGGAATGCAGATCACGGAGCTCAAGTGACCCTGGAGAATCCATAAAGAGCACTGTGCGTCCTTGACAGGGGCTGGACTCAACAATCCATAGGGTTCCTTCCAGAAATGCACTTCTAAGATGATGATGATGATGATGATGAATATTATTATTATTCAAAAACATCAGGCACAGTCAAAATTATGAAAAACATTGGAATTATATAACAGATACAAGTTTTAACCAAAAACCTAAGTATCTGTTAAATATACACACAGTATGTATGCTGTTCCTAATACTGCCATTTTTTGTAGCTCTGATGGTGTGATTTCGGAGATCTGCAACTGCTTATAGTACTGTGTGAAATTTCTTGATATTGTCCCCAAAGCCCCGATGATTATGGGGACCACTGAAGTGTGTTTCATCCACAAGCAAGAGGTTTTGATTGCCAGATCTCTGTATTTTGTTAGTTTTTCCAGGTCTGGCAAATTATATTTTTTGCATAATGACCAGTGCACTAATTTTGCCACTCTATAATGTCTAACTTTGTAATCTGTTTGTGCAATCTTTGGATATTCACAGATGAGGTGTGACACTGTTTTGTCTTTTTCTTGGCAGAGTCGACATTTGTTGTTAGCACTAATTCCTTGGATCTTAGCTTTCATCACGTTGGTTTGGAGCGTTTGTTCTTGTGCAGCAAAAATCAAGCCTTCAGTTTCTTTCTTAAGGGTCCCCAGTTTTAGCCATGTCCATGTTGAATTATGATCATGCTTTCCATCAATATTTCTCAGGTGTTGTCCATGTAGTGGTTTATTTTTCCAGCGGTTTAATTTATTTTCAAATTGTTGTTTCTTATATTGAGCCTTTGTTTCTGTTGTTTTCAAAATATTCTCCATTTTCACTGCCTTAAGTAATTTTCTCTGCTTGTACTGATATAATCATTTAGGCTTCTTTTTTCCTCCTCTACTACCTGCTATTAATATTTGCAGTAATCCACGGCCTACGATTTTTCATGGTAAATATAATCTGTCCACATCACTTTTGGGATGTAGTGCATGATGCATGTTCATTAATTTTTGTGTTTTTTTATCCAATTATTCTAATTCGTTTTGGGTCCAATCTATTATTCTCACTGGGTACCTAATTACTACAACTGCCCATGTGTTTATGGCTTTGATTGTTTTTCCACTATTTAATTTTGATTTTAAGATTTTCCACAGTCTTTTGATGTATTCACTTTCTATCAGTTCTTTAACTTTTCTGTGCAGGATGTTATCTGCTTCTAGTATTCCAAAGTATTTATAATTGTCATCATTTGATATCATTGTCGTCGTCATTGTCATCATCATCATCATCTGAACTCTTGTCCTCCCTTTCTTCCTATGCTAGAAAAACCACAGGACAGTAATTGAAAAATGCAGCTGCTTAGCACTGCTGCCACCCACATATACTTCTTGTAATCCCTCCTATGCTGCTACAGTGCAATAAGTGAAGAGAGACAAGTTCATTGAGCATCCTGTCAATACTGCAAGCAATAACATATTGTCTTAGATTGTACCAATAGCCTTGATTCATAAGGAATTATGGCAGTTCAAATGATAAAGACATAGAGTTCTGATCCTGTAAGTAGTCCAGATGGAAGATAGTGGTAGTTATATTAAAAATCTGCTCCTTATCTCTCTGAATAAAAATAAGGTGACAATTTAATAATTTATGTATATTAATGTACAGAGCAGTTTTCTGTCCAACGTGTACAGAAACAGTATAAAAATACAATTTGATGAAGCAACACAATAAAAAGTCATATAAAAAACACAGATTAAATAATAATGAGATATTTAAGGAACAGTGTGGGGAAACAGGAGCAAGATTAGTAGCAAAACTGGTAAACTTTTTGTTGGAGTTTTTGCAATTTAGGATGCTGCCTTTAGGAGGTTTGGCTCAGAGGTATCTTGTTGGGCTAGGGTGACTGTCAATCTATCCAGCACCAACCAACTGTTCCTTCCCTGCCTGTGAATTCAAAGAGAGCCCCAGGTCTCTGCTCTTTACCCTTTTTTCCCCTCTCGTTAGTCTGCTGCTGAAAGTAGTCATGTTTGTTAGCTTGCTGTTTGATTGGCTCACAACTGTAAGTAAAGAAAATTGTTTTTATTCGCCGCCCAGAGTAGTCGAATGGCTAGATGGGCGGGATATAAATATAATAAATAAATAAATAAATAAATAAATAAATATTCTTTTTACTACTAGTATCTCAGTTCCTGAGAATGTAAGTGCCAGTTCCTGAGAAAAGGGGTGGACTAATCTGGAGAACCTGAAACTATTCAGCTCTGTGAATCCCTGAATTTCTGCTGCACAGCTAGAAGAATGTAACCAGAAATTCAAAACTCTGCAAAACATTTACACCTATCAAGAGGAATAACTTAACTGATACTTAAAATATATTAAAAAGGGGTCTCTTCACCAAACATTCAAAGCTTGATAGGGAACAGACTAGATGAACTTCTTGTGGAAGGGGGCTGTGATTTGAGTACTGCCAGTGACAAGACTCTCCCGCGTTCCCTCTACTTCTAAAGGTTATGAAGTCTTTTGTGAAGACTTCAGAAGCTATGCAAGATCATACACCCAGTCACCTCACAAAATAGTCACAGCCTCACACAAGATGAAAATATTAGCATCCCTAAACTGGGACCCAAACAGTTTCAAAATACAAAACGATTAGGGAAAATTCCCTACAACAGAGAAATCTCCAAACAGTGGAGCATGCTCAGAGAACAAAAACAAAACAAAACAAACAAAAAACTAAGTTTCTGTTGAGAGGGGAAACAGAAAGTGGTGGATAGAATGGACTATCCTGGGAAAGAGCATGGCTGACTACCTTAAATCTTTAACACAAACAGTCCACGGGGTAGCATTTTTTGTAAGCTCCACATATTACAGGTACATTACAAACACAGTGGCTAAAATCCTGTGGCAAATCGCAACCCAACCTGCTAATCAGTGAGAATTCACTGAAGAGGGATCAACTCCTCCATACGTTCCATTCATTTAGTGGCCCAACTCTAATTGTGATTTATTATTAGACTTCAGCCACTGTATAAAGCTTCCACCTTTTGCAAATGCATCAGCAGCAGCAAATGCCTATGCAAATAATTCCAGCTTTGCTTTAATAATCACAAATGTTGTTTTGGATTGCCTTAGTGAGGGAATATACATTTAGAGAAGGCTGATCAGAGAAGAACAAAAAAGAACAAGCAAAGACCTTTCTCTTCAGGCAAGCTTTCCCTGAGTGACGGGCTGCCTGAGTAAGGCTTTTAAAGGCATGGTTGTTCCTTACTGCTTTGAATGTGTTTTGGTGTTGCTTATGTTTTTTAGTACGATATTGTTGGATCTTTTTAGTATTTGTATACTCACTGTTGATAGCTATAACAATGTATTTTAATGACGTAAAGCCTCCTTCAAGGCTTTCTAAGGGGAAAGATGGGGTAAAAATATTTTAAACAAACTACAATATAACAGAGAAGAGCTAATAAGCACCTAACAGGGGGAGCTGGTATTCTACAGCTAATTGCTTGTATTTGTTGACATCCTCTAATAATATTGCTTTACAATAAAGAAGGGTGGAACGTAACAATTTTTTTAACAGATTTGTACTTTACTGACAATCTATCAACATTATTCACTTAAAGTCAAATAGCCCCACTCTTTCTACTCGCTACGTAGGGTCTAAGAGAGGGCTTTGCAAAATGCAGCCTGTAGGGGAGGGGAGATAAACTGCCACTTCTAGAAACTGTCAGAATAGCAATTTGCCTTTTAAATAGGCTGAAAGACCCCACCACACTATTTAACACACAAAACAGGCTTTAAAGAAACCACACAAGGGACTTCCAGCCATTTTCAATTTTGTTCTACCACACATACTTTAGTCATGTGAGATAGTCCATGAAGCAGCTGGAGAAGCCTCTGAAAACACTACCATTCACTTCCCTGAAACCACCAAAGAAATCATAGCAAGAGAGAAATAATACCAAAAGTGCATTACATGGGAAGAGTGTGGATGCCCAGAGGATCACGCAAAAGAACAACATTGTAGGAATGAAGAAGTGATTTGCCAAGTGTAGGCTTCTGTCACTTGGTCAGTTGTGGAGTAGCTGTAGGATAGTCCATTTGGGATGGCAGAAAAGTGACAGTAGCGATTATTTTCTTCACGACAGCCTTCTGTGTTTCTTCTTTCTCTCTCCTTCTCAGAATCTCTTCCACTTTCACTCTCAGATTTCAAAATCCGCAATATCCATATATCATAAATGCAAGGAGGAAAGCTTTGTTACTCTTCTAGTAACATACCAGCAATTCCAGAAAATCAGTGGTCTTTAACAACAAAATAAAGGCTAACATAATCCAGCAGAAAATCAATTTGACAGGATATAGAGTGTTTGGGCCACTTTGAAAATCTTGGAATTTTCACGAATGCTTACTGCATGGAAGAGTTAAAGTCTGGACTACAGAGAAAACACGGTTCTCTTTTACAAAATATTATTTTCTCATCATTGCCTTCTATCGCAAGGCCATGAGGCCTGTTCAATATTTCCCAGCATAAGGCAACAACCATTACCAATTCCCAACAACTTACATCTACTGATCTACTCATATTTCACACTGAGATCCTAGAAGCTGTTTTTTCCTTTCCTTTTTGTTTGTTTTCACGGAACTGCTCCTGCAGTGAGCACACCAGATAAAATAATTTGTTGTTCCCACCCCTATGATTGGAAGGCCATGATGTTCAAAGCCACAAGACAAATTTAATTTAGGATAGCTCATCACACAGAAAACCGTCTCACTTTTTACTCATATATTCAATGTTCAGGATAAAATCCCCAAGGAAGAGCCTGTTACGTTGAAGACTCTACAAAATGAGGACTGAAATGAATAAAAAAATGAGTTCTTACACATTTTAGATGCTTGAAGATTGGTGTGGGTGGTTGTAAATATCAATTTACAGCACTAAATAAAACTTTTCCATCTTCAAGAATAGTCTGTTTTATCACCATACCCAACTTGTAGCTGTGTAAAAACAATGTGCTTATAAAGATGCTTTCCTAGAAAGGCAGGGTAAGAGGCACAAGCAGGTTGAAAGACCCAACCAAGGGTACATGTCAAAAGGGAAGAGCAGAGGACTGGAATTCAATAATTATTGGCTTTTCATGCATTTGGAGTCAATGGCTCTGACCACAACAATTTTTTCAAAGGACATTCATTCTGTTTAAAGCTAACGACAAAACAGTAATTTACTTCAGTGGGCACAGCACAGAGCCAAGGCTTCAGATAGGGAAGGATTTAAAAAAGAGGCAGAAGAAGGTCATGTCATGGAATTCAAATTTGGGATCAGAAAAACTTGAGATCAATCCACATCACATTTGGCACTTTTATTAAAAGAAGATTTCCCCCCCTCCCTTTCATCTCATCCTCTGTCTGAACACTGCCTCTACAATCTTTATGCCCTCCCTTTTTCCTGCCAAGAGCATATTAAATTGGGACTTGTTAGAAAATAATACACCAAAAGAAAGCATCCCACAGAGATTTGGTCAATTGCAAAAGACTTCTTTCTAAGTGCCGCATCCCTAGACAAACTAAAAATAGTTTAAGAAACAAGCAAGTTAAACAAACAAAGCATCCAAGTCACATTGCTTTCTGAAAGTTTAATTTTACTAATATTTATTTTTTTAAAAAAAAATTAACAGTGAAAGGCAAGAGGCAATCTTCACATTTAACTTGACAGTAGATAATAGGAACACAGTCCTTTGGGTGCCTCTACCTAGAGGCCAAGAGTGGAATATAATATATCTTGAACATCTTGAATATAAACAAACTCATATAAAATATAAATAAAACTCCCTGCACATCAAGAGCTAGGTCACCAAACAGAAGATTAATCTCCTTCTCCTTGACATGGGTGATTTTGCAGGGCAAAGATTTACAAACAGAGTGGTACAACATTAAAACATGCCACACTTTTCACATACAATGGCAGAGACCTGGCATGGTATCCCAATGCAATTTGTTCATGTCTAACATGGTTGATTAATTTTTTTCACTTTTGAATTATCACTGCCTGAGCTTTCATACTATAGTAAAACAAGTAATTAGATACTAAGCTTGCCGAAGCTCCTGGGACAGTAAATCAATGTCAGTCAGTCAGTCAGCCAGCCAGCCAATCAGTCAGTCAGTCTATCAATAAATCCCCATAAATGGACCATTGTATGCATCACAGATCCATATTTGAACACTATACTGTACATCTGGAAATATATAGTTAAATAGGACAGGAAGGTTGAACAATCTTCTTCTGCGTCCAAAGAAACTCATAAAGAAAGGCTAAGAAACAGATCGATTGGTACAGGTTTTCCTTTATTTTTCTACAGATCTTAATGTGTAAAGATTAGAGTAGTTAGTTTCTTAACTTTTTGAAGCAGATGAATCCAAGGAGCTCAGGGATCTTTCAAGCAGAAGTTCAGTCACAGTGACGGAAAACTCTTGTAGTCTTCACTCAAGTGAAGCACCTGTCTTCATATCAAAAAGAAAGAGGAGAGTGCCGTTTCCCACCAGGAGGTGGGGAAGGTCTGGAGTAGCAGCAGAAGCCAAAAATAATTATGTTCTCCTCTACACCTCTATTAGTTCAGGTACCTATCAATATTTCATATACTGAGTCAAATGGGGGAAAATACATTACAATTTCCTCATCCTTGCTGTGCAGATACACCTGGCAGATAAGTGTATAAGACTTCATACATACACAACATACATTTCTAAGAAATGTCACAGAGGCGACCACTGGTAACAGAAGCACATCTCTCAAGTTTAGATGAAGACGCTTCCCCTCCCCTCCATTTTTATTATTACATTTGGTCAGAAAGTCTCCTTGTGACTTCCAGGGAGCAGGAGGGATTTTGGAATGTTCTGAGTCCCTCCCCCCAGCCACCTAGGGCCACATACAGCCAGTTTTAACCTTTAAAGAAATTGGGCCACTAGAGGGCAAAAGAGGTCCCCACTTTTAAGTCAAATCCATTTTTAGTCAACAAAATTGTAGCACTCTCTTAAAAAAGGATTAAACATGCCAATAAGTCTCTTTGTCCATGCTCCTCCTCCTTGGAACGGTGTCCCTCGGGCTGCCACTAATCTGTAAAACGGCCTCTGGCCATTGGGATTACCCAATTTGCCTTAATGTGCAGCCTCCGTCTACGTTCTGTCCAATTTCTTAATACTGGGGGGGGGGGGGCCTCTAGTACCATTGGCAATCACAATGCTATTTCATTGGCCCTGTCTCACTGGTTTAAAGGGGGGGGGGAAACCCACAAAGACAAGAGCTTATCAAGTGTGAATTTAGGCTGATGTCTGAGCTGCTCTAAAGACACTGCTGCTCCTGCTATCAAACAACTCATGCTGAGTCACCTATCCAGGTAAAGATTAATTTGCTGCAAAAGCAAGCAAAGGTGTTTTCTCCAAACATCCTGTCTTGAAGCCATTCCTTCCTCCCCTTCTGCTTGCAGAGGTATCAAGCACCATATCTGCTTGACAAAGCTTCTTGAGTGATCTCACCCTGCACTCAGTCCCCTTATTTGGTCCCAGTCCACCCTCTTGGCAAGAGTACCACAGCAAATCAGTAAACTATTTTGTAAAATGTTTTAAGTTTATCCAATTTATGTATTTTAATCTTAACACTGCTAGAAAATATATATACATATTTAGTGAGACACATCCACTGGAAACAATGCATTCTACTGTGTGTAACTCTGATCTGTTTAAAAATAATACTTGCCACGACTGATGCTTCATATGCAAGTAGCACTGGAGGAAACATATTTTACTTCAATAGAGATACAAGGACATTCTGCTCCACAAGAGAGACAAAGGATGTTTGAGTGACTTTCACTTCTCTTGTCATGGCTGCTGTGGAACGTACTTATAACCCTGGGCTGCAGGCGTGGGTGCATGGGCTGCTCAGCACCTGTGTTGGCAGCAGTGAGCCAGGGGCTTTATGCAGGGTCAGGCACAGCAGAGACAACTAACAACCAATGTCCAGTGCAAGGAAGTGGAAAAGTGCTCAAGAAGACGGATGTGTAGGAGTATGGGAATAGTGGTCTGGGAGATACAGAGGGAAGAAGCAGGCTGACGGGCAGGGTCCACAGACCAGTTTCCCAGCAATGAACCAGGACAGACCTAGAAGACTTAACAGCCACATTATTATGTTATATGCCAGTGGTTCCAGAAATCATGGCCAGCACAGCTAGTGGTGAAGGCTTCTTGGAATTTAGTCCAAGAACATCTGAGGACCCAAAGTTGGGAACCACTGTTATATGCTATTAAGTCAGACAAATAGTGAGCCCAAAATGGTTTTCAAGGTATTTGAGATAGTTAAGGAGTAGAGACTGGGAGTTCAGTTCCCCTTTGTGCATCCTAGAAGAGCCAGCCTGCATGGCCTTGGCCAGGCTGCACAGTCATAGGATGCCCCCAGAAGAAGGGAATGGCAAACCACGTCTGAGTACTCTCTACCTAGAAAACCCTGAAAAGGGTCAGCATAATTCAGAATTGACTTGATGACACACAATTATTTAAGGAGTGGTTTTACAGTTGCCGTCCCCATGGCCAAGCAGGGATTTGAACGCAGGTCTCCCGAGACCTTCTTCATCAGTCTAGACAGTATGCCACACTGGCTCTCAGCTACATTAACAGCTAGTAGTCAACAGGGGGTGGGGGCAGAAAGTGGAATGATGCAAGATCTGGAAAGAAAATGTTATCCTTCTACCACTTTGCAGGCTTAAGGTCTAAACACATTCAAAGCCTCCTTCAGATAATATAAAGGCTAACAGCTTACCTAGTGGTCCCCACTATGACTAAACCTCATAAATAAGCACTGAACTGAACTCAGAGAACTCAACACAGAACTGGACTGATGAAGGAAGAAAAACACACCACGCTTTTGCTGTGTGGAGGCAAACAAGCCCATAACTTACCTGCTGTGCTGTAACAAGTCAAAGCTACTTCCTAACAAATGTTTTGGGAGTAGATGTCATGTGAACTTTAAAAACATTATACCTCATTTATCTTCTGAGTGGGAAACACTGTATCTGACCATTTACATACCAAGTCAGGGACTTGCCTAGCACATGACTGTGTCAATGTATTTTTGTGAGGCTGGGCTTGAAAAGGAAGTCTGAGCTTTAGGTAAGCCATTATTGTTCCATTATTCTTCTTGCCATACTTCAAGCTCCCATCTGCAATAGGAGGACAATCATAATATAATCCTAACTTATCAGGAAATTTTAATAATTTTAGAGGTAAAATATACGACAGACTTTGAACAGTCCTATGCCCTTATTCTTATTACAAAAGGAGAAAATGCCAGTTCTGCACTGGGGGTCATATGGAACAAATTGGCCAGAAATTCATGTACTCTTATTTCAGGATGGCACTTTAATTTCCAAATACTTGTTCACAGCACTTGACTCCCTCCCTAGGTATTCTTTAAAAAGAATTCAAATTAACCACAGGGATAACGGAGGATTAACAACTCTAAACAAACAGGATTTAAAATCACCACTTCAAACCCCACAGTTAGTAGCACAGATGGCCTCACAAAGGAATTGCTCCTCTAAGGAGATAAAAAGAGCTCTATATTGTGAAGGTCCTTAAACCAAAATGTGGGAGAATGTGCTCTCTTAGAATAAGGAGGGACATTAAAGTCCCACTGACAGGTGTTATCTCTCATGTACCTGAGATAAAACACTTTGCCATGTGGTGTTCATTTGAATCAGACTCTCTCACAAACAGATCTGTGAATATTTGCAAATGAAAAGCAACTATTTCACTATACACAAGCATCTCTAGATGAAAATCCTTATACAAGCTAACCAAGGCACTGGCCAAACTAGCATGAATCCACATTGCACTTAGATGCATTGTTCTGGAATCTGATGGACTGCTAGAAAGGCTCCAGAACATAAAGCAGAATCTTAATTTGACCCAGCAGAAAGAATGGGCATAGTCTTAACGAAGGAAAATAATTATTGTTGCACATGTGGTTGCCTTCCTAAGATTCTCAGAGATGTCAAATAAGAATAAAGATTTTACAGAAGCACCACTGTTGACGTAGTGTAGTGGCTAGAGTACTGGTAGATATTTCCAGTACAAATCCTGTATTTGCCATGAACTCCCTGTGTAGTTCTAGCATCGTGGGACTCATCTGTAACAGGCATGAAACTACTGGCCTCACTTACAGAGCTGTCAGGATCATTGGCGCAACTCACTGAAGATTTACAACTGATTTCTTAATGACCCATTCTACAGCCAAAACCCTACTTTATGTAAGTATAAAAATGTAGAATTGCATGTTAAAATGCTGCAAGATTGTCAAATAATTAGCAAGTTAAAAAGTTCCTTTAAAATATTTAATACAGACGGGTAGCCCCGCCTAGTCCATTGCAGCAAAATCAACAGAAGGCTTATGGGACAAAATGGCTTCTTAACGAGACATGAACCGACTCTGGTCGATGAACCTTTGTTGTGTAATAAATCTGTTAGTATTTAAGGCACCAGAAAACTCTTTGCTAGTTCAACACATAAATGCATTGGACTAGTGTTCTTTCTGCAATTTTGTTGCATTCATTTTATTTCCAAAAGACTAATAGACACATGGATCCATTCAAACTGTGCTGTCCTATCCCAGCTTGCAGCAAGATCTTTGAACCCATTTGTTGCCAATGGAAAATTAATTTTAGGTGCAATTGTGATGTTTTTCTACCCAATCATGTTAAAATATTACTGGCTATATTTTAAAAGTTCAGTAATATCAATCGAAAGAGCAAGGAAGCTGCTTGTCAAAAAGCCACTATGTCCTAAAGGTCTTTGAAGTCTCCGCGTGCTAAATACTGGGCCTCTGTGGTAACAACACACAAGACAAGCTCTCTGTGAAGGAATGCTTAACCAGCTGGCAACCAAACAGGAAGCACATACACCAACTCCCTGAACCTAACAAAGGGGATGATTCTGATAATGAGATGAAAACAAAAATATTGCTTGTGTTAAGCCAGTGACATAAAGCAGAAGTACTCAAGGTCTTGCCTAAAAATGTATGTCTTTCTGTCTCTAGAATGCTAGAGAGTAAGAGGGAAGGAAAACTGAAGAAAGTACAACTGGAACAGAAAACTTCATCTCAAAAACGTCCTCAGTTTTAGGCTCAACCCCCCCCCCCCCGAAATTTGGAGTATATGTGCATGCATGGGTACCCATATGTCTCTTGGCCACCACACTGAGAACGGAAATTAAAACCATTTTATAACTTGGGGAGAGGAGAGTGATTGATTGCACCTTAATTGATAACTTAAATATAACCCAGCTTGTTTTCCATTAAGAAGTCTGAGAAACAGCAAAACTGAAGACAAGGAAAGGTTTTAAGCACTAAATGTTGATCAGAACAGGGGGTTGCAATCCATTAATTATCTACATGACAAACAATATGAACTGATTGGAAGGCACAGTTTGTTTGTTTGTTGTTTGTTTGCCTAGCAGTTTTGGAAAGCATATTAAAAAGAGGCAACACCCTAATAAACTCAGCATTGGAAAAGCATTACACCAGAGATATGGTAACAACTAGAACAGGCAGACAGGCACTCTTTTTTAAAAATATTAATACAGGATGGTAGTTCAAGGTCCACACATGAAGTTGCTCTGACAGAGCACATAGAGAAAGAAATTCCATGACAGCAAACAAAACAAATAACTTGAGATGGATAGGGAAAGCTTCATAAAAGAAAACTCATTCCTTAAAAAGAACACAGAGAAGATACTTGGAGATGTGAACCTAGTAGACAGGTCATTAGACTGTGGATAAAGTTCTGTGTACTTTGTAAATTCTAAATGTAACAAGAACAATTCATACAGAAATATCTGCAATAAAACACAGTGTTTCAGTAATAATTACTAGTTTTCTGAAATAAATCTTTGCATTTATGCTACAATAAATACTTGTATCCCACTTCAGAAATAACATGCACCATTTCCCCCTTGCAATCTTCAGAGCCTTGAACACAACTTTTAAAAAGCAATTAATGACTCATTAACTGTTTTTACTCATTGCTCTGAATTTTGGTCATAAACATACTACTTTACTTTTAAGCCCCCTATTAAAAACAACAACAACAACAACAACAGAATAGTGTGAAATCCCCCAAATCTACAAGAGCATCACTTTCAACCATACATAGGCAACCCAGAGTCTGTTCCCCTGGCACCCACTGATAAGAGTTTAGGGCTAAAGAGATTTTCCCCCTCCATATTGAACCACAGTCTAAGATTATGTATATGAGCCTTCGGCTCATCAGTTTGTTGCTCCCCTCTCTTCCTTTGGCATGGCTGGATAGAGAAGACAAGAGGATTTAACTTGTATTGCTAAAATACAGTTTAGAGGAAAAAAGCCAAGTTCAAACCATGGCTAACCATTTGGACATACTTCCCTAAACCTTCATTAGGAGTAAGCCATTTACTGGGGTTCAGACATAACGCTAAATGTTGCTAGTTGAAAACAGAACTGAAACCTCTTGGTCTCTTCTTTGCTGTCATGCCAAAGAAAGGGATAATGAGGGAAAGCGCAGGAACCTGAGATTTATTCATGTAATGCTAAGACAGGCCACTGTTTAGTGCTTTGTTCTTCTAGTCACTGCATGGCCACTAGCAGGCAAGCATGTACTTCAGGAAATGTGTTTCTTAGGTAAATAAACAGGTTGTTCTCACCAGAGATAATCTTTATGTAGGAAAAATGTTACATCTAACAGGCATCTCGGCAGTTATTCTGTCCCTAATACTTAAAAGCAATTAGGGCCAAAATATTGCCAGGAATAATGAAAAAGAGACCCACTTATGCAGCCAAAGGCTTCACAAACATTTCCCCATAGCATTTGACATCGTCAAACAAGCTTTTGCATTTATAAAGGCTTCTTCGGTGAGGATGAAACCTGCCACTTCAATATGAACACTTCCACCTTCCTGAAAACATGCACTGCACGTTTAAGACACCTACCCACAAAAAAAGCAAGCAGCTTTTGCAACAGAAATCCAGATCATCACATGATATCCCATGCATGTTATTTGTAACGGTTAACGTCAAATCACTTTCCCCTTTCAGAAGAACAGAATCTTGCTCAGCAAAACAAATCCAGAGCGAATCAGTGCTGCAGATTAGTTCAGCAACTGGCTTAATATGAACATCATATTAGACATCTGCTAGCTGCACCAGTTTTTTCATGAGCCAGTTTATTGTAATTTTAAACCTGCTGCAGACAGCTATTTGGATCACCAGTTTTTGCCTCAAGAGTGGGCAGCCACAATGTTGGTAACACTCCTGCTTTTCTGGAATGTGGGTGACTGCAATGGATGTGTTAATGAAATCTCCATCTGCATAGTAGGGATATTCACCACTTCTCGTTTCCCTTGGTGTCTAGATTGCTAACACGGAGAATCCTGAAGAACAATACCAAGTTCAGGTATCATACCTGAACGTTTTCAGTACATGGCACGTGTCATATCGACCCATCCAGCAGTCTAACCGTTTCCTACAGAAAAGCAATATACGTTGCAAAGTATGTCAAGATTCTCTCCATCCACAGAAAAAAAAACCCAAGTTTTCTTACCAGCTGATTTTGGTGTGAACTTGTCCCTGTTGGCTGCACAAACCGCCAGCAGCCTGTATCCAAGGTCCAGGTCAAAGCCCTGCTGTGCTGCCACTCTGCTAACAACCTGAGAAGAAGGAAGAAAGGTAATAATTCACTGAGAGTTATTCCACAATCACTATGTGCTTGTGCAGTTTGGATCCAGCATCATCCACAAAATAAAGAGAAGAACCAGGGAGGTTTTTTTTATACTTGTTTCCCCCTCAACCACTGTGATTTATATAGCACTTCTTCTGATGCAGTATGTATGTTAATACCCATCTCATTTAGCCTAATTGCATCAGACCTATGAAGCAGCCACTGCTCTGCTCCTCTGCAAAGTAGAGGGACTGAAGCTGAGACAAAAAGAGAGGCAACACAAATCATCCAGGACCTCAGCTAGAGTCCAAGCCTATAACAAATGATTCAGTGGAAAATACTATCCCTCACTGTTTCTTCAGCATATAGCCTACATTGAATCCAAGAGCCTTTTAGCATGACAAGTTCCTGAAAACCAGGATAAACTTCCACAATAGAAAAGTGGGCAAGCTATTAAAGGAATTTGTACTGAAGGCAGCTGTTGCGTATGTTGCTGCATTTGAAACTTGACTTGAAATGTTAAGTACCAGATATGCCATTCAGAAACTCAGCTACTGGGTTTAGAGGGAAACATAATTGTACAAAGCAGGGGAAATAATTTCATTGATTTCAAACCTTCTCCATGTAACAGTGTCATAAATCAGAGCAACTGCCCTCTAAATCATAGCTATGATCAGATCAAAAGAATATACAGAATCCAAAAGTAGCTTCAAGCTTCAGTTCTTATGTTATATGCACAATATATCATGTGACTGTATTATTTTGGAGTTGTGCTGACATTCCTTTAAAACAGAAAGTTAAAGATTAACTGTAAGATAGTTCTATTTAGTGGCATTTTCATCAGTGTAGCTCCAACCTTTATTTTCAGCTTACAACTCAAGAAATAAATAATGTTGGGGTTGATCACCTCTGTTTCAATACAAAAGCTCCTTGATAAATTAAAAAGAGAATGCTTATTAGTGTGTAATTATCTGTGTCCAAATCTAGTTGACCATTAAAACAGTGGATACAGAACAGAATGAGAAACAAATATATGCAATAACCTATAAATGGTAATAAAAGGCTCCTATTCTGCATTCACTAGTCAGCACAATTGTGTGGCTCTTATTAATTTCAACTGCCCTCCAGTATCCACTTTTCCTAATTAACAACAAAGTACCACATGAATGATACTGAGATTGATGACAACATGGAGAGTTGGTTGCAACTGCAGTTTGAAAACTTTAGAGCTAAACATTCTCAGGGGAAACTCACAGGCAGAAGTAATTCTAATATCACATTACTACTCCCCCATGTAAGCTGCTAGTGGATGTATGAGGGTATATCAAAAGGCATTGTACTTGTTTCTTATTCTCTTTCTTCTCTCTATTCTATTATTATCATTATTAATTATTAAAATCATGTACCATCCCAAAATATACACTTCAGAGTATATTCTAAAGAGTTGCCGGTTTTTAAAGACTTATAAGAATGTACACTTTACACAGCAAAAAGCCAGCAAATCATATTTATGCCTAGCATAAATGTTGTAGTGTATTAAGCAAGGTGAACAACATGAATTCAGTGTACTGTTTAAAAGTGTTTAGCGAAATGACAATAAGGAACCTAAATTTCACACCAATTACAGGTGAGCAGAAAGCACTTTGACAACCTTGCTTCTGGGGTATTCAGGTCATTTGCTCTTTAAGCATCTTTCCCTCTTGATGAACAGAGGTCCTATATTGTCTCCTGTTTCATCATTTTGCTTTTAGTGACAGCTGCCACATAATGAGGATTTCTTAGACCTCCAACCTTGGCAATACACAGCTTTGTCCCTCAAATCTTCCATCTTGAATGCATGAATTACCTTGGGATTATCTTTCTGATTATGGAGGTTTACCATATCATTATCATTTGTCATTGCTGGAAGAATGTTTTGTAAGCAAGATACCCAAAGGGCTACTGTCATTGCCACAAATGAGACAACTCACTCAATTATCATGAAATTATTCAACTCAAGCCCCATAATTCTTGCCCCAATCACACTGTACACTGTTCTCGATTATTTAAGCCTTCTCCAAACAAAACAGAATAGTCCTGTTCAGATGTTACAACCTGAAACCACATAGGGCTTTAAAAGTGTGGTGAAGATATAAGGATGAAAGTAAGTCCCACTTCAACATCTGTCCCACCCAGAAATCAAGCATTGAGCATAAGGGTCTGAAGAGGCACTTGGAAGCATGCTTATCTGAAAATGCTTACAGGTTGCATGTGATTAGGAACTCTGGTGTGGCAGGACTCTCAATACAGAACCTCAGTAAGCACATTCAGGAGATGCACTTAAAGACCAGAGGTTCCAAAACTTTTCCGACTTCTGGCTACCTTGAGCAGTGGTGGCAGAGCAGGAGGAGCAGTGAGGGGTGTAGAGTGGAGCAGGAAGTGAAGAAGCATGAAGGAGCCAGAACTGGAGCAGCAGCAGTGCTGCCTCGGTGTAGAGAAAGAGAGAACATTCTGGCGCACTGCTAGTTGTGTTTGGCGGTGCCCTGGTGCAGCGTGGGGTGCCACAGAGGCCGCAGTGTGCCATGGTGCACACACTTTGGGAAGCCTTGCTATCAAACATTCACAATGAATGTGTGTGAAGCTCTAAGTGTTTTTAGGGGGCATGTTGGATGTGTGACTTACATGTCCATCCTCCATTTCTCAGCCTCTAATATGTCAAAAAGCTAAATGATGCAACATATGTCTTCAAAAGATCTAGTAGTTATTTTGAGCATGCCAGTTGATGCAGTGTGAAAATGTGAAATATATTCTGTGGCCTCAGTGGACCAAAGTGCTGTTTATCAGCTTCGGCTGGTGTGCCAGGATAGCCATTGTTGGATTGGGATAGATTAGTCTCAGTGGTTAAAAAAATGGGTATATTAAAATTGGATTATCGAATCACACTTTATGAGGGGAGCCTTGTCTGGAAGCTATAGATGGAATAGAATACTTCAGCTAGATTTTTAAATGGGGCAACTTACTGGTGGCAAATAATATCTTTGCTGAAGGAACTGCATTAGATACCTATCTGCTAACAGGCAAAGTTTAAAGGAGTGTTGTTGTTTTAAGCATAGAAAGCCACAGCAACTTGAAAACTATTTTAAAAGGGTGCTTGACACATTTGGACATCCTGCCCTAAAACTGAGCAACTGCTACAAGGAGACAAATTCCAGCTGGTTTTGGATTGGTATTCATTTTTTAAAAAATGGATTTTGCAGGAAAAAACCCCTTACATTTCACATAAAATATAAAATTTTCTGCACCAAAATACTTCCTCGAAAGAGCCAAAATGCAAAATATGTACAGCTGGCATGCACACAATTCTCATAATTTCACCCTGCAGAGAGAAAACTTTGGAATGACTCATTCCAACCTGCAAGAATGAAATAAGTGGAGATTGACATATTTACTCATGAATAATGTAATTTTGTATTCTTTTATATATTGATTTAAACTGTATATTGTTTGTTGCCTATCAACTTGAAACCTTTATAAAAGTTTATAAAAGCTCCTTAACAAACAGATAATGCCAATAGCCTTCTGAACTTTAGTTTCGGGATAACTTTTCTGAACAGAAATTGTTGGGAAACTACCTTTCTTTAAATATTGCATTCTTTACATTCAACAAAGAACTGTGGAAATAAACACATTAGTCATGTATACATGGCAAACTAGAGCAGAAAGAGCACTCAATCTGACAGCAGGTTACAGACAGAAGTGACATAGTTAGGATTTTCAGCAGAGCAGAATCAGAACAACACGACTTGGCTATCAATCAAAACTGCAAAACTTACTAGTCCCCTGCTGTTAAAGCAGTTGTCAAACCATGCCAAAGCAAAACTACTTCCCACAAAGTCTGCTCCAGTGCCTTGTTGTAGAAGGTTATTCTCAGTTCACTTCAGAGAATCTGGCAAGTGTCACTTTATAGGCCTGTTATACATGTAGCTAACACAATGCAAATATTTTACAACTTATTTTTAATAGCCACAATCCTATTTTATTCCCCTGAACATAAAGCTCCAGTGATGGAGTCCTACAGGATCTGGGCAAGAGGGAGGGAGGAGGTGGAGGGCCAGTGTGGTAAACACCCAAGTAGTGGCTCATGTGGCGGTGAGCTTGGGCACCTGACTATCCATGTCAGAGGAATCATTGCACTGCCAGAAACTGCTGACACAAGGAACCTGGAATGCCTCATTGACAGGCATGGGAGAAGTGCAATCCTTTGCACCACCAGGAGCTGCACAAACATTGTGTCATTAACTGGATCCAGGACAGCTGTTACTAGTTAAGTAATAGATTTCATTCAAAATGAATTTCAATTTTTTTTTTATGTTATGGTCTTTTCTGAGCATCAGGGAACAAAATACAGTGGTGCCTCGACATACGAACTTAATTGGTTCAGGAACTCCGGTCGTAACTCGAAATGGTTGTAAGTCGAAGCACCATTTCCCATAGGAATGCATTGAAATGCAATTAATCCGTTCCGGCCGAAGAAAAAAATCACCAACCCCCCCCCCCCCCCAAAGAAACACTGCAAGACCCATCGGAAACGCGATTAATCCGTTCCGGCTGAAGGGAAAAGAAAAAAGAAAAGCAAACAAACCGTGCATGACCCTTCGGAAATGCAAAAAAAGCAAAGCAGAAGGCAAACAGATCGTGCAAGACCCATCGGAAATGCAAGGAAAGCAAAGCAGAAAGCAAACAGACCGTGCAAGACCCTTCGGAAATGCAAAAAAAGCAAAGCAGAAAGCAAACAGATCATGCAAGACCCATCGGAAATGCAAAGAAAGCAAAGCAGAAAGCAAACAAACCGTGCAAGACCCATCGGAAATGCAAAAAAGGCAAAGCAGAAAGCAAACAAACCATGCAAGACCCATCGGAAATGCAAAAAAAGCAAAGCAGAAAGCAAACAAACCGTGCAAGACCCATCGGAAATACAAAAAAAGTAAAGCAGAAAGCAAACAAACCATGCAAGACCCTTCAGAAATGCAAAAAAAGCAAAGCAAAAAGCAAACAAACCCCGCAAGACCCATCGGAAATGGGAAATAAACAACAACCAAAAAGCAAACAAACCCCGCAAGACTCATCGGAAACGCGATTAATCCGTTCTGGCCGAAGGGGGGGGGGGGGAAGAAAAGCAAACTGTGCAAGACCCTTCGGAAATGCAAAAAAAGCAAAGCAGAAAGCAAACAAACCGTGCAAGACCCATTGGAAATGGGAAAAAAACAACAACCAAAAAGCAAACAAACCCCCCAAGACCCATCGGAAATGGGGAAAAAAGAAACCAAAAAGCAAACAAACCCCGCAAGACCCATCGGAAATGGGGAAAAAAGAAACCAAAAAGCAAACAAACCCCGCAAGACCCATCGGAAATGGGAAAAAAACCCCCAAAAACAAACAAACCCTGCAAGACCCATCACAGCATAGAAACATAATCCCACCACCCAGCCCAAAACCACGCTGCAAAACCCACCCAGAACAATTTTTAAAAAGTAGAAAGCAGCACCTTACCTTACCAGGCAGTCCGAAGCCTCCTCCGATCGCACACTCTCTAACCGTTGGGGCGAAAGAGCTACAAAGAAGCAGCCTCTTCGCCTACCAATGGTTAGCAATTTGAATTCCCCGCCTTTTTCCCCTGCCTTTTTCTGTTCGTAACTGGAAGCTCCAGCTGCAAGTCGAAGCAAAATTTTGCGGCCGGAGCTGGTCATAACTCGAAATTGTCGTACGTCGGGACGTTCATAAGTTGAGGCACCACTGTATTTGCAGTTCTGTGAACTAGCCTCTCACATTACAAAATTTCCTAGCACAAAGAATGGAGAGGAACAAACTTCTTTCTGTGGTGTAAGAGTAGGGATGAATTCAGCCTTCCTAGTTACACTGCTGGTCCCCTGGACTGCAAGGAGAACAAACCTATCCATTCTGAAGGAAATCAACCCTGAGTGCTCACTGGAAGGACAGATCCTGAAGCTGAGGCTCCAATACTTTGGCCATCTCATGAGAAGAGAAGACTCCCAGGAAAAGACCCTGATGTTGGGAAAGTGTGAAGGCAAGAGGAGAAGGGGACGACAGAGGACGAGATGGATGGACAGTGTCATCGAAGCTACCAACATGAATTTGACCCAACTCCGGGAGGCAGTGGAAGACAGGAGGGCCTGGCGTGCTCTGGTCCATGGGGTCATGAAGAGTCGGACACGACTTAACGACTAAACAACAACAAAAGTTACACTGCTGGATCTGGCAGAATATTACTTAGGAAGATTTTTTAAAGGCAAAGGGCTATAGAGTAGGAGTTACGGTATCTGTACTCTTTGTTCTTTTCCCACCCTGAATTTTATAGCAGTTATACTCTAGAGGAATTAATCTTCAGATATTATATAATAAGAATACAATCTAGACTGACACATTAAAAGGGTCAGAAAATTTTCAGCTGAGTTTTCAAAGTGCAAAGGATTCCTTATCACCACTAAAGCACCAGCACAAACCAATCCCTCCTCCTCACCTGGGTGTGTATGTGTGACCAAAAATAATCTCAATAACACCAGCCAGTTGATATGGATACAAGATTCCTTCCGGTGCCTGACTCTCAAGTCATACAAGGTTTAAAAGGTAAAGCCATTATGCAGTGTTTAAAAACAGACTGCTAGTCAGTGAATTTCTTTGAGCAGAGAAACAATGTGTTCAAAACAAACAGCTGTAGTTAGTTATCTAGTAGCTATATGCCGAACCAGCTGCAGTTTCTTGTTTGTAAAGGCAACCTGTTTTAATGCCTTAAAGTAGTCAGTTTTAAATGAACCCAAGTAACTGTGGCTCCCTGTCTTTACAGAATACTATGATGTCATAATATACCAAGGTCACAATACACTTACACTGCAAGCAACTCTGAGAGGAAAGACTATGGTTTAACTTGTATTCGACCTGAACTCAGCAAGAGAGAGCCAGGATGCCTCAGACAGTGGATTTGGGTGCCCTAACTCTGGCAGAAGAGAAGGATGCAGGCAGAACTACTGGTTGTAACCCACTGGGAATTCCTCCTGTGTAGGCCTCAAAATAGAGAGATGTGAAAGGGAACAACAGCACTCTTGTATAACTCCTGTTCGTTTCACTGAAAGTCCTGTGTGGGAGTGGGGTGGGGCGTATTTCGACTTTCCAACTTAGATCTCAAAAATCTTTAGTGAGCACTAAATTCAGGCAAACATAATCCTTTTGCTTCATCAAACCACTGGTATAATAATGTGCAATTTACACCTAATGGCTCATCCACTCCTGTCTCTGTTAATCTCAACATCTGGTTTTCAAGCTACATTCTGGGGAGCCATGGCATTCTACATAAGCTTATTAGTAGTTTCTCAGTGAGAAAATCTGTCATGGCACACAATTTTTTTTTTTTTTTTTGGAAAGACAGCTTGTCCACTGCAATGAAATTCCCCTGGCTTATACAGGCACATGCTTTGGGGCAGACATTCTCAACGAGGGCCCTGGTACATTTGAAGGGGATCACAGACTGGGAACAATTCTTCACACACCACCTTATAAGGTTTGTTATGCAACTTATGCAATCCTGATTCGGCCTATATTTCTTTCATATTGTGTTTATAGGTAAAGGTTCCCCTTGACATTTAGTCCAGTCGTGTCTGACTCTAGGGCGCGGTGCTCATCCCCGTCTCCAAGCCGTAGAGCCAGCGTTTGTCCGAAGACAGTTTCCATGACACAGAACGCCGTTACCTTCCCACCGAGGTGTTTGTGTTTACGGCCATGGCTAAAAGAAGGTTGAGAATGGCTGCTGTGGGGTACACTCTCAATATATGCAAAATGAGGCTTAACAGACTGGATAGTATCTGTTATGCACTACAGAATGTTCTAGCCCCTTCTGCAGCCCGCACATTATCCAAAACAGAAGTGCACCAGTGCCTTGACAGTGGAGTCAGTGTGTACTGTGCTCCCTGCAAATAGGAAGTGTGGAAACTAGTAACCTAAGTCAGAAATATAAAACTAACTTTTCAGTCAGGGAGAACTGCTGGAAAGCACTCTTTCAATGCAATCAGACTGTTAAAAGTTTCTCATATAAATGAACCATTAATATGAAAGCATAACTGAAACTAGCAAACACTTAATTCTTGTACAATACACACTTTGCCAAAATAAAGAGGAGAGCCCATCATGACTCTGTGACCTGATTTAAACATTGTTTTGAGTGCCCTGCTATCAATGCTTCAAAGCCTGAAAATGTTTGGGAGCAAATGTAGATTGGCTTCATGTTGAGAGAGCCTGGGGGAGTATCTACAGAGGGAAAATTATTGTCAATTGCTGATAGGAGGGTTTTTCTAAAACATTCTACACTTTTTGGGAAATAAACAAGTTAAAAAATAAACTAATTAACAGATATTTTAAAAACTAGAATACAAAAACTCCATGTTGAAGTTATGGAACCCAAATGACAGAACCTTGATCTACAATTGTGTTGACTTATCTGGGATGGAATCTGCAAAGGAAATAGGGCTAATTTAATTACTAAAAGGAATCACATTATTTTAACTGATTCCCATTTGTTTAGTAAATTACACAGCATTCACGTTTCCACTTGAACCATGGTCAAGATCTAGAAATATTTTCTGCCCCAACTGCAACATACATCCTATATAGCAGCCACTGTAGTGCTCAGCTCATGTACCCAGCAGATTAATTAAAACTGCCCTAACTAGATCTGACCAGGACTCCATCTTACGGAGCATTCTGAATTCCAACATCTGGTGGCCCATAGGTTCCCCATTCTGACTGTACTGATTAGCTGTGGCTTTCCAGGGCTTCAGCCTTTTCCCATCCTACCTGGAGAAAACAAGTGCTGAACCTGGGGGTTTCTGCATGCATGTCATGTGCTGTGCTACTGAGCTATGAGCCTCCTGTCTTCTACCATTAATTAAATGCACTACATTTGCAACCAATGTGCTGCATTCTAACTCAATTAAACTAGTGGAAATGTTGGCAGCATTTGACAAAAGAATGCTCAATTTGCTGCTTTATGAGATTGGAACCTTTAAACATCCTTATAAAAACAGTTTGCCCTCATTATTCTGCACTTAGAGAAGGGCTGGCCTTTAAACCATTAAACCATCAAACGAAAACTGAAGCCAAAACTGATCTCTAGCATAGCCTCTGAGTCCAGTGTCTCTTCCTCCGTTCTCATGCAATTTATCTGCCTTCTCACAACCCAAGGCATAGGCAAAGGGCACTCTATCCTTTCTCCTCCACTATAGACAGCAACTAAAGGTTAGGTGAAGTTCCTTCCATCATCATACACACCTCACTTACTATTTCCTTTGCCAGTCATATTACCCTGAACCCATTGATCTCAGCTGATTTTGGAAGTTATGCAGGGTCAAGCCCCATCCACATTTGGATGGGAGAATATTGGGAATCTTGAGACACAGCTAGCAAAGAATCTTTCCTGAAATCCTGGACAGCCATTGCTACCAATCAAAGTTGACAATACTGCGTTACAGATGTCCACGGTATGACTCAGTGGCCAAAATCCAGTAGTAAATCACAAATAAAGTAGGCCCCTTTGAATCAGTGGGGATTTGGTGATTCTACTCCTCTGTAAATTCCAGTCATTCAGTGGGCCTACTCTAATTATAGTTTACTGCCTGATTTCAGCCAGTGTAAGACAGCTTTAGATGACATGAGACACAAAGTCAACAAGAGTGAGCTGGTACAGTGCCTCTACTGCTTTTTACAGTAGAAAAAAAAGGCTAACCAGCCCCTTCTCTTAGCTTAAGAGCTGAACCTGTGGACAGAGACAATCTTGCTGACTCTAGCTCAATTAATAAGATGGCTCCTGTTAAAAATAACTATCAAGCAGGATGATAAGCTGTCACAGGGAGGAGGTCTGGAGGAGTGTCTCCACAAATGAATGCATGCACATGCAAATGTTCTCCCTTCTAGCTAATACCTGCAAGAAGAGGAGACCATGGCAGGAAAATGAAAAGATCACAGATTGAAAAATGAAATGAATAATTCATTGAAGGCAGGTGGATGTGGAAGAAAATGAGGCGGTGTGGCTAGAACTGTCAGGGAAGCTGAAGAGAAGCTTTGAGAACCAAGGAGAGGATGGGGAATAGGCAACAAGAGAATGGAAGAGCAGAGTCTGCAAGGAGCAGTTTAAAAAGTGCAAACACGGGTCTGATGTGACACTGAGTATTGACAGAAGGAAACCACATTGAGTAATCAGCATACTATTTTGTGCTCTTCTTGAAAAATAACAAACTTATTTCTCTTTGTAACCTGCAAGCATCCCTCTCCTCTTACTTTGGCTGAAAACTGCAACGGATCACTTATTTATTTATTTATTTATTTATTTATTTATTTATTTATTTATTTATTTATTTATTTATTTATTTATACCCCGCCCATTTAGACCAAGTCTACTCTGGGCGGCTAACAATAAAAATAGCATAATAAATTAAAACAACAATAATGATATCATTCAAGATGGGAAAATAAAAATAATCAAGTGGAACTTGTTTTAACTTGTTTGGCATCCCTCTTTACACCATCCTATTACACCATTCCTCTTTACACCACTCTCCATTACAGAGCCTATGCTGAATGACAGTTGAATATTTTGGGAATCTCTTCCCTGATGGAAACAAACAAGAGTCTCTCTCTCTCTCTCTCTCTCTCTCACACACACACCAGAATGCATTTTTCCAGAAGTGGTGGAAGAATTAACATGTGAAGGTTAAATGTTCATTTTATTTAATTTTACCTCCTTTTTAGCAATACATACGTACACACATGAAGGAAGAACAAGTAACCACAGAGTAACTTTTTATAAGACAATGAACTGGCAAAAAAATAATTAGGGCTGTTTCCAAAACAGAGCCCTTTGATGCTGCTGTGATCTTGCTTTTCCACAATTAGTTGGAAGTGTAATTCAAACAGAGATTTCACACAGCGCTTTATTTAACATTATTCTGAACAGAAATACCCTTCCCTATGGCCAAAGTATTTCTGGAATGTTTACTGTTCAACAATGGCTTTCTGCAATGTCAATTACAAGTCTCTTCATGGAAAATTCTGCCCATTTTATTGCTTCCTCTTCAGAGTGGCTACAAGATTAGTGATGAACCCCACTTAAAATCTTCAAGTTTTATTAGTCAGTATGGGCATGTTAAACTACTAGTTTTCTTTCATGGTTTCTCTTTTCTTTCCTTCTTCCATATCCAAATACTACTACTGTACAAAGGGAAAGCAAATAATAGAATAAACTAGTAATTAAGTTCCCAATCTCACTCTGCCATTCCTACTGCTGAACAGGAAGCCGTGATAAGGATGGAAGCTGAAAGGACCACATTTTAAATTAAAGGCACAGTGGGTCTTCTCCTGTGTCATGACAGTATCTATGTTCCTCCACATCGTATGGGAATTAAGATAGAAGAATAGTGGCTTCCACAGCCACCCAATCAACCTATGTCTGAGGTGAATTTGAGCCTGGGAACATTTTGTCTCACCACACACACTCTTAGCCACCATGTGAAACCAGCTCACGGGTGTGTACATCACATCTTACTATGTTTGTGTGCATACCATATCTTATATATATTTAATATAACTGTATTTCTCCCATTCCCTCCCCCATGTCAACAGGAGTAAGAGGGAATGCCAATGAAATATTCTATGTCCTCCTTTCCTAAATGCTCAAAACAGAATTCTACTTTACATGTACAATGGGGCTTTTTTCTAAATATGGAACTCAGCATGTCTGTAGCAGTCTCTTCACCCAGAAAATAGAATAATTACTACATGTTCATAACTCTGTTTTCCCAACTACTGCTGAGAATGCCTGCAAGTTATGCTGTTTGGTTTTCCTCCACTTTTCCATCTTTTAAATAGCTCAGCCATCACTTGTCAGGTTCTCAAATACTATCATATTTTAAAAAATAAGAAAAAGAAGATAAGAAAACACTGTATATAACCCAACCTCCACCTGGGCATATTATCCCAAACCATGGACAAACTTTTAAAATATACTGTACATTATTACACCACAGATTACTGTACATCCTACAAATGCTAGTGCAGAAATACTCTACTAGGACTGACATACCGTCAAACAGCCCATCAGACTCTGTTCAAAGGGCCTCTGGAACGCTCTTGGATCACCACACCAGTCCAGGAGTTCTGTAGCTGCATTGTGGAAGTTGGCAGGATTCTGTAAGTGCTGAAAGAAAGGGGAAAATTAAAGCATTTTTAGATAAATACATACTCTCTAATTGAATGGCCAAAATCCTGTTGCTAATTTTTTTTCTCCTCACATTGATGTATACCAAAAGCTATAATCAATACAGGTAGTTTACCCATCAAGAATAACTGTTTGATCTGGCTGGATGCCACCATTTTGTGTCAGCAACTGGACCCCAAGAGTGTCACTAATATTCACCTGGTCCTGAAGTTATGAAAATCATAGTTTTTGTGTGGTCTATAGAGTCCTGTAGAATCCTTTCTTTCCAAGATCATGGAAAAAGGAATCAAAAAGTCCAAACTCTTTCTGCACGTTCTCTTTAAGACTATGGCTATATGTAAAGCTAAACTTTACTGTGCTGTTGCTCTCTGGATCATAGCAATTGAATCCCATACAATTACAACATATAAATTGGATATGCCTCACTTTTTCTTTCTCCATAAGTCAAGCATGGCCCCAGTACTGACCCAATTGCTTATTGTTTTTAGAATGAACATTAAACACAACATGAACAATAAAACAAAAACAATAAACATAAATTGCTTTATGTTTCTTAGCTGCCATAGGTGGACTTGAGTGGTGAAACCTGTGTTTAAATCCCTGGTTAGCCATTAAATTTAGGAGGTGGACTTTGGGCACATCATAACCTCTTGCCCTCTCCTTCCTTAAGATGTTGTTGTGAAGGCAAAATGAAAGAGGAAAGTCCAGGTAGGCTGCTTTGAGCTTTATGGAAGAAGGACAGAGTTGTAATTAAGATAGGACGCATTTCTATAATTTATAGAAATCCCTCCTGTCAGCTTTCTATGACACTGTTAATATTTGGGCACACATAGGAGGACTATTTATTTGTTAAGGAGTGCAGTGCTATGTTCATTTAATTTCTGATCTTAGCTGGCAGTTTTATTTTATTAAATATCCACAGTCTTACAACTAACATTTTCATGGTGTTTGTGGGTCTCACTGAATTTGACATCATAGGCAAGCCATTTGGGGCTCCTTGTGTGGAAGGGCCACACTTCATAACAAGCAAACAAATTGATGGGGAAAGAGTACATGGAAGATTTCATGAAACTGTATAAGAAATAGAGGGGAAATGTTTGCATCTAAGGACTTGAATGATGCTGCTATGATTGAACACACTGACGTTTGCCAAAAAAGGATTGCACTGTTCCTCCACATTGGCAGGAAGAAGAATTTATCTCCTGTTAGGCCTCAAAGGAAGAAATAAATTTGCCCCTGATGGTTACCTGCCAAGTTAATGTATTCTTTACTATCTCATTCTCTATGGGACTGACCAAATCACAGCCATGTTCAGTGGAGTTCAGTTTCTGCCCTTTTATATCAAATAACTTTTAGCATGAAAATGAACAAGAAATTTAAGGGGTGGAAAGGATTTTGCCCTTAAATCTCTACATAACTTGTTTTTAAACCCCACGAGAGAAGACCACTGTGATTGATGTTTATATTCCATCAATTTTCCTATCTAAGCATTTTCTACAAGGACTTGGCATTCACCTCAGTAGCTAACATTCTATATGTGTCTTTGATACTCTTGCAGTAAATGTAAATATGATAATATATACTCTAACAGAAGAATATGCTCCATATATCTGGCACTATATACCAGGTGTCCCAGAAGTAATAGAGTAATTTTGCTTGAATGTGAAATCTTTGACTGCCCTGTTACTTCTGGGACCTCCAGTATGAGGGACTTTTTACATAACTGACTTGAAATGAAATATCGAGAATGGTAGTTCTACAAGGAGATAGAGAGGAATTTCTCAAAAAATAATTTTCAGCTCTCTCACTAAACAATTCCTAACATTCCTTAGGGGAAGCTATGACTATTAAAGTAGTATAAAACTGAAATAAAATTTTAGTCCAGACATATATTGGAATGGCTACACAAAAGGCACATTCTCACTACTATCCTCTACTGGCACATTCTCAGCTAAGAACACCTACTATATTGCAGGGAATCTCCATGCATTCTCCCTGTTCTCCCCACCCCATTCTCTACAAGGAAAATGTTCTATTATTAAAAGAAATGAATGTTTACTATGCACACAGTAATCCAATTTGCATACTTTATCCTTAAATTAACCCTCTTATCATGGTTACATTATCCAGTTTTCTAAATGATGCAAGAAGGGCAGGCAGCAGGGCAATTTAAGGAGACATAAAAAGAAATATGAAAGTTATTTTTTTTTTAACTACATGTTCCAGAACAGCACAGCTATTGGATATGCTAGCTGCAGGGGTCTATGAGTTGCAATCCAAACAAACCAAAAAATAATTCTTTCCCCCTCCTCTCAGGATATAACCAAGCCAGAATAGCAGCCAAGTGTCTGACTGTGGTTCATCCTTGGCTGAAATCTTATCTCAGTCACAAACTTACTAGGCACACTTAGACAAACTACTGTCTTTTAAGCCCCTGCCTCTATACCCTGAATAAGAGGATAATAATGTCAGTTGACATTATATTGAGATGTTGTAAAGATTACCGAGACAATAGGCAAAATTCTATTGGCATAACTTTGTGTGGTGTAACTTGGATCTGGATCTGGAAGTATTTAGGAAATTACTTAACACAGAATTATATAAAGCAGGCTTGTCTAAGAACATATCCCAAATGCTATTAATTTTTAATTTCGAAATAAACATTTTCCTTTAGATATTAACTGCACTCGAGTTGATTGTACCACCATACTGATGTTGTTACATGGGAGTGTAGTTTGGAGGAATTGTAAGGGTTCATGTTTTATCCTGTACGCCGCTCAGAGTAGTGTGCATTCAATAAGTGGGTGGTATCTCTCTCTCTTTCTCTCTCAAATAAATTTAATTAAAAGCTTCCTATCCCGCTCATTTTAGGTTCCAAGGCCACCTAGGGCTCCCTTTCGCCTTGGGGAAGCCTTGGTAGTGGGGGAGCCTTTAATAGTAAGTAATCTTCACAGGATTGCCATTGCAAGGTCAAAAAGGTAGCCCTAGGCAGCCTAGAACCTAGAAGGAGGGGGGATAGGAAGCTTTCAATTACTTTAAATTAAATGCTTCCAGCTCCTGATCTGGGTTATACCAGTGCAGAGTTATGGAACAAGACTTTGCCCAATGCATGTAAACTACTTTGAACATTTATGTTTCATACATTTTAGATGCTATCATCACATATATTAGAATTAAATTTTGGGAAGAAATTATGCACAGCACTGTTAAGGCATTTGTAATCACAGTAATAAAAAACCAAGTGCAACCATTAGAAATACCATCCCATACTGAAAAAAGTAATCATTATCCAGGTAAAGGCAAATCCCATAGACATCAACTTTGCCCATGTCTCAACTGCTGATAAAAGTGAAGAAAAGGAGATAAAAATCCATGAGGAATACCAAATTTCATGAAGAGGAATTTTAATGCTAAGAAAGGCAAAGGAATCAGCAGAGATTTTGTTGGAAAATATGGACTAGGAGTACAAGATAAATATGGAAAAGAATTACACAATTTTGTGAAAAATAAGAACTTATCACCAACATCACATTAAAATTATCACTGAGAAGACTATATGGGGAATCCCTGTAGGAGAGCAATACCGTAAGAAATCATGTAGATAATATTTTAGTAAATCACAGACACCAAAACAGTGTTAAGTTGGTGAAAAGATTATCATGGAACTGACATAAATTTACATTTCAATACTGCTACCACATTAAGAGTTGTCTATAAGACTAATGGACAGGAAGAATGACTCCCAGCATCCTTCATGCTCAAGAAGGTCAAGTCCCGAGCGGTTTGTCATATGGTCATGGAAGATGCTGAGAGTCATAATCTTGTTGCCCATTAGGCTCTTACAGAGGGACACCTCCTAAAGAACTACATCTCCCAGGAAGCTTTGCAGCACCTTTGTATAAAAAAATTAACATCAGAAAGCAAATGCTTGAGCAGCTGATGGTGGGAACATGACAGCATCAAAGGCAAGTACCTCAAAAGCTCTACGGGTGGGTGGGTGGGTGGGTGGGGTGGGGTGGAGGTCTACAGTTTTGTTTGTCAATTGAAACTGCCAGAATTCTTGAAGCTGTAGTCCAAAACCATGAAAGAGCACGTCCCCAGTTGAAAATCAAATAATATAGGACAGAGATACAGAGAAAAGTATGGTAAATACGTATACTCTTGCCATTGTTTTTCAACTGTACTCTAAAAACAGAGGAAAGCACTTTGTTGATTCAAAAGACAGCATCAGTTTCAATGGACAGTCTACTAACAATTTGTGAATTGCCGATGATATAATATTACTAGCTAGCAGTTAGGTGGTCTGCAATATTTACTCCACGAAGTGAATGAAGTAAGTAAGGATTATGTGTTAAAAATCAATGTTAAGAAAACCAAGTTCATGGTGCTCATTAAAATATAAGCAATTTAAGATGTGCAACTAAAAGTCCAAATGAAAATATGAAGCATGTTGACAAATACAAGTACCTTGGAATATGGCTCAATTAACAGTAGGAACATAGCGAAGTGATAAAAGTCAGAATAGAGCAGCTTCCTTAAAATGTAGAATGCAATATGCAATCAAAAACTAAAATTGGTTTTGAGAGTGTTCATTCTATTGTTCTCTATTTTCTTCTATTCTCTATGACATGGAATTTTGGACTTTTCATACAGAGTACTAGAAAAAAGAGAGACACCTTTTGAAATGTGGATTTCTTGTTGGACGTTATGAACTGGAGGCTACCAATGATCCTCTTATTGGAGGATGACCAGTGAAGAAGTATTAAGAAGAATGGTGTGTGCATGGAGGAGACAAATAAATGATACAATTCACAAAATGCATAAAACATTTAAAACCAACACTACTGGCTTGACTTTGCAGCCCTCATTTTGAAGCCTGGCAAAGACATCTAGCCATGCTTTAAAAAAAACCCCTGTATTTTTTCCCCCTACATGTGACGTTCGCCCTCGTGGCCCGTTTGTCTCACTAAACACAGAGCTCACAAAGGCTAACTAAACACCTCTTGACACGCTGCCACCAGTTGATCTCCTTATCAACTTACTTTACTCAGAAAAGATGAAGGTCCATTCAATACTGACTTTTTAATAGAACAGGTTTATTGATTACAGTTGGTTTCTGGAACAATTCATAAGCACAATCTTCAAGTTTCATCAAGCTTCAATATTAACCTTCTATAGTTATTATCACAATTTACACTCAAACCAATCACTCCTCAGACCCCAAACTATCCTTCTCTCCCTGATTCCTAACACAGACTCTGACTGACTCTCTCCTCCCAGGCTCCGCCTTTTAACATCCCTGTCGGCCCCACCTCTTAACCACATTAGCATATAGCTCATGAATAATACATAACTTATTGCATAACAAGGGTGAACACTACATTCCTCCCCCCTTAAATATGTTTGTTTGGGAGGGGAAACACGTTTTCCATCCTAAACAAACATGCATCATTGCATAAAAACTCTACTTACCCTCTGGCATCATTTTGCAAGCAATAACAACATTTTATATAACCATCACAATATCTTATCACTTGAAACATTCCAATACAGTACAATTACATACTTTACCTTTTGATTTATACTTACAACATTTAATATTACAACTTACAGAAATATAACATATTCATGAAAATTTTACATAAATAATTAAACGATTACTCCATAGTCCATTCAGGTTTATTTTAAAAGTCCTTGAATCATTCTCCCTGTCTCAGTTCAACAATATTCAATTTTTCATCACTATACACAAAGAGAACATTTATTATAACCTTACCAACTTTGTTTATCCCCCCCCCCCCATTAGTCATTTGGCTTTCGAGGCAAGGTATCAGCATCCACGATCTGAGTCCCTTTTACGCCGTGGATTACAAAATCCGAGTCTTGCACGTTCCCGCTGTCATCTGCTTGGCACTGCACCTCTCCAAGTCCAACGCTCGATGTATTCGTGAGGATGGTGAACTCCCTGCTGTAGTCAGGTGCACTGTGGACTGGTCCGGTCGTTACCGCCTCCTTCAGCTGGTCAAGCAACTGCTGGCACTCGGGGTCCCACTGATGATCTCGGCTCTTCCGCGTTCTCTTCGGTCGACTAGCAGT
The DNA here is from genome assembly GCA_037013535.1 of Intellagama lesueurii. Taxonomy (NCBI): domain Eukaryota; kingdom Metazoa; phylum Chordata; class Lepidosauria; order Squamata; family Agamidae; genus Intellagama; species Intellagama lesueurii. The sequence goes on along the minus strand of JBAJHW010000003.1, from coordinate 159,295,165 downwards.
CATCGGTCCCTCTGATGTCCACTGGACGTCCTCTGCTTGCCGTTTCCCAGTGAAGCCTGCTTTCTTTCTGGCTCGTGGCTTCACTTTCTCAGCTGGGGAAAGGGTAGGCAGTTCCCTCTCCTCCTCCCGAACATCTCTGGATGCGTCCTTCTTTAAGATGTCAGGGCTTACGCCTTCCTCCTCACTCACAAATTCATCCACAGGTACTTTTATTGCAAAGTTTTCCCTATGTGGGGAACCACTATCACGGGTCACTTTAAGATTCTCAGGCGAGTTTCTTTCAAGTGCAATCTCAAACGATTGGTTTGTTTTAGATGCACTGAACTTGTTATCTGATTCTAGTTCTTTATTCATTGATAAGCTAGGTAGGGGTTTGCCTTGCAAGGTTTGAAGGCCTATTTCAGCTGCAGAGCTAATAAACTCTCTAGCCCTCCAGTGCTGGTGCAACACATCTATAGGTTCCGACCCTGCCACAAGCAATTTACTCCCCTCTATAGGTCTCAGCCCCACTCCTTTGTCCTCTGGACAGAATGCTCTTTCCTGGGGCTCATACAAGCCTTTCTCCTTTTCAGGAGTACTTCCCAAGCTTGGCTCTGCCACTTCTAAGGACTTCTCTTTATACAAAAGATCCTTATCCAGGCAAAATCTCTCAGGGCACTCAGGAGACAATAAAGTGGGTGTACTGGCCGCTTCAAAGCAACCCACCAAGCTAGTGTCCTCCTTCTGCTCCTGGGCAAAACTACTTTTATTTGGGTTTTTCAAAAGCATGAGATCAGCTTCTGAACAGCTATTAAGCTGACTATCCAAGGAACTTTCTCCTTCCAGGCTTCCCTCTGCTACAGTATCCATTTCTACTGCAGTGGGTGATTTCTGGCCCCCTTGTGAGTGTGTTAGTACAAAAGCACTCTTAACATGCTCTATCAAGTCCCAACCGATTAGAAAAGCAGCCGGTATTTCCTCCCTATGTTTCCCAGGGACAATTAGCTGTTGGTGGGGCCCTCCCCCTCTATGAGGTGCCTTTAAACCCTTTCTATATGTCAGGTCTTTATCAGTTATAGACCTCTCTGGGTGTTCAGGGGTCAGTGGAATGGGATTCTCTTTAGGTTTTCTAATACCATCATTTAAAGTACCATCTTCCTTCTGTTCATCAATACAGGAAGTATCATTAGGGTTTTTCAATATGACCTCCTCAGCCATTTCTGCTACCTCAGGATTTTCCTCTAAACTGGGCCATCCCTGGTTTGATTCAGAGATTAGGGATTCCATTTTTCCCTCAGGGATTGTTAACTGCTCTCCCAGGGCACATGTTACCCCAAAAGCACTCTGTACATGCTTAGTTAGATCTAGCCCGATTAAACAAGGTGCTGGAATTTGATCAGAAATTGCCACATCCCAAATTCCAACCCAATCTCTATAGTTTATCTTTACTTTAGCCATAGGTAAAATCACTGGAGTAGAACTTATTCCCTTAATTGTAACAGTTTGGTTTGGAAGTATTTGTTCTTTAGGAACCACATCAGGATGACACAGGGTTATGCTGGAACAGGTATCAACAACTCCCACATAAGACATCTCATTAATAAGAATTTCCTCACCAGGGTTCTGTACTAAAATATTTTCTGTCTTTACAAGAAAACACTGAATGACCCTGGCTAGTGGCAGATCAGAATTCTCTGTCGTGCTAGTTGCCATGGAGACAGAACCACCATTGTTACAACTTCCTTCAGTTGCCTCCACAGGTTTTAAACAGTAAACTTTCTTGGTCTGATTATCATCTTTTCCATTTTTATTTTTATTTTTCGTACAATTTAATTGAAGATGCCCAAACTCACCACAGTTATAACACTGTCTATAAGTTGTTCACTCACTCTGAGGAGATCTGTTAAACTTTTCCTCAGGGTTCATTTGGTTCTGCAGACTAGGCCCTGAGGGCAAGTTAGGTGAGGTACTACTCTGGCCTTCTTTCCCTGATGTTTCACTGAGGTAGTTTTTTTGAAGGGTCTCTTATTGTTGTCCCAGTTTTGCCTGTTAAATTTTACCTCAGAGAACCTGGGGTTTTGGAACTCACTAATAGAATCAGCTTTTTCACCAGCTTCTAGTAGAGTTTTAGGATTTTTGTCTTTAACTAAGTAACGCAATTCCCCAGGCAAAATAGAATAAAATTGTTCTAACCCAATCACATTTTTCATCTGTTCTAGAGAAGTGACATTTTCACGTTCCATCCATTTGTTTAAACATTGGACCAAGTTAGCCCCTAACAGAGAATAAGATTCTTCAGGCTTTTTGGTAAGGGAATGAAATTTTCTCCTCAGGTGTTCTGCATTTATGCCAACTCTTGAATATACCATTTTTCTATAGGCTTCAAAATCTCTAGCTTGCTCTAGAGCAGGGGTGGGCAATTAATTTCTATAGGGGGGCCACATGAAAAATCTGAACTGTGTTCGGGGGCCGAACCAACTTTACTTAAAAATACAATGAAACTGATGTTATGATTGTTTTTATTTTAAAATGAAACAGTGATGTTATGATTGTTTTTATTTTAAACTTGTTAATCTTCACAAATACTAAAGAGTTTTTTTGCGGTATCGGGCCGGACTGGAGCGACAACCGGCGGGCCGGACACGAGCGGCTCACGGGCCATATGTGGCCCGCGGGCCGCACTTTGCCCAGGTCTGCTCTAGAGGCATCTGAGAATACAGTTCCGCTAAATCTCCACTTATTTGTGATCTCAGAATTATCATCCTTTCATCATCCTTGATATCAAAGTCCCAACACGTTCTCTCAAATGAAATGAGGGAAGATTCTGGGCAATCTCCTTTCCTATATTGGGGAAATTTCTTTAGATCGATCTTTGAGAGATTTCCCTCACTAGAGTTATTATTATTATTGTTTTGAGCAGCAATTTCTAATCTTTTCATTTCTATTTGAAACTCCATTTGTTTTAATTCCATTTCTCTTTGTCTGGCCTCTTGCTCAGCTTTGAGTTCCTGAGCTTTCTCTTCAGCTCTGGCTTTTTCTCTAATTTCCATTTCCCTGAGCTGTAGCTCCTTAGCTTTCTCTTCAGCTCTGGCTTTTTCTCTAATTTCTAATTCCTTCTCTCTTAAGCCGAAATTCCTGTAGCAATTTCCATTTTTCAAACTCTTGGGAGCTTAATTCCTTTTGTCTCTCTGAGGCACCCTCATCAATTTCCTCCTGTTCCATTGGAGTTAAAGGGTCTCCATTTCCCTCCATTTCTTGAGGTAAACTCTCTGCCTCACGACTCCCCTTTTGGCTACATTTGGGTGGCATATTTACGTCTGAGTTAATTAGTCTTGAGTGTTTGTACTGATTTTTTTTTAAAGGACCTGTCTTTTTGCTGTTAATTCCAGTAACTGTTGTTGTGCTACTCAGCAGCTCTCTCTCTAGCTGTACTCCAGCTAACAACCTTTTAGTTACTGTGTCTCTCTATGTCTGAGGTATTCTTGTTCTCAGACACCAAAAATAATTTTATTTTTCAAGCCTCTGTTTCGATTTTCCTATCCCCTCAGATCTGCTCTGACCTCTGGCTTCCGCTTTTATCCACCAGTGCTCCCTTCTCTCAGAGCCCTGGATTTTAAGCTAGCCCACTGGTCTTCCAAATCCAGAGGTAAATAAACAGGATTTTTTCCTTTAGAGTTGTTCCTGATCTTTAGTCCCCCCAGATCTGGGATCAGAAGCCCCGCCACTAAGCTTTTCCACAAAAGCTCTAGCAGGTCACCTACTTCTTCACCACAGACCTCTGACTAAAAAGGTACCCACGACTCAAAAAAATTCACTTTCAAACTCTGGCTTTACTGGATTGTTTCGTATCCCGCCGCTGGACACCAATTGTGACGTTCGCCCTCGTGGCCCGTTTGTCTCACTAAACACAGAGCTCACAAAGGCTAACCAAACACCTCTTGACACGCTGCCACCAGTTGATCTCCTTATCAACTTACTTTACTCAGAAAAGATGAAGGTCCATTCAGTACTGACTTTTTAATAGAACAGGTTTATTGATTACAGTTGGTTTCTGGAACAATTCATAAGCACAATCTTCAAGTTTCATCAAGCTTCAATATTAACCTTCTATAGTTATTATCACAATTTACACTCAGACCAATCACTCCTCAGACCCCAAACTATCCTTCTCTCCCTGATTCCTAACACAGACTCTGACTGACTCTCTCCTCCCAGGCTCCGCCTTTTAACATCCCTGTCAGCCCCACCTCTTAACCACATTAGCATATAACTCATGAATAATACATAACTTATTGCATAACAAGGGTGAACGCTACACTACACCATCCACAGATTAGTGGTGCCTATCTGACGAAGGCCCATGGAGGCCAAAAGCTAGGGTTTGTGTTTTTTTAAGTGGTCTAATAGAGGTATCACATACCCTTTGCCTTTGGGCTGTTTCTGACAGATTCACTATGGGGGTAAAACTAGGGAAATTCTCAGGCAAAAATCTAAGAAGTAGAGAATCTGGTGGTTTGTGGTGACTGGGAGCACACTGAAGAATATAGCCTATGGGAATGTATTTCAAGTATTTATGCACTGCATTCTAAAAACCGGAAACAAACACATCTGTTGACTGACATCTGAAAGGCATCTGAAGAGGTAGGTGGGGAACCTAATTATAGTCTAGAATTAAATTTTAGATATGTGCAAAAGAGACACTTCTCCAAGCAGAGAAGACAATACTGATGACTGTCACATGCCAACATGTTTTAGATTCAACATAAGAGCAGTAACAGTTCACAATGAAGAGCACTCAGGGTCCATGTTATCTCATCAAGGCTCCCAAGAATGACAGAAACAATACAGAAACAAAATAATCACAGCATAGACTCTCTGTTTAGTTTGATTTGTTGCTGGAGAAAATACGTGCAGAATCTTAATTTAGGATAATGCATATTTTAGGGGGGGATTTCCCCCCCTTTCTTTAAAATGTGTCAGACTCCGAAGACATCGAGCTAATTTACCACATCTTAACCGCTTCTCAAAAAGAATGTCATGCAAATATGCCCTGTATGAGTAGCAAACTACTTAACTATGCTAAACAAGTTACTGCATTTATTTATGGGATGTCGTGCCAAATTATGAAGGCTGACTCAAGCTGCCTGTTTGTTTTGCCCAGTTACATCTGCTCTGCTTCTTGCTCTAATTGAACTGCTAAACAGCAACACAACTAATGATGTGGGTGCCGAATGAGTACATTCGCATTTACGTCAATCAAAGGTCGCCTAGGGCCCCTTCATATTTTGCGGCAGTGACATGAAAGCTATTTCCATGTCTTCCTCCCATGCTGCATGCTAACATTGCAGAACCATGTGTGTCAGGCTAATAGTATGTGATAATGACCAGGTACAAAGGGTCTGTGTTCATCGACTCATACTTTTGGTTCCATTTGCTACTTGTGTGGCCTTGTGAGAGGACACCATAGAGAAGCAGTTCTGATACTGCTGTGGCAATGCACAGAGTCAGCAAAAGGCCATGAAAATGCAATTACTGGAAAGAGAGCAACTATGTGATTTTAAGATTGCGTTTACAAGGAGTGACCCACTGGTGCAATAGAGATAGTCTTCTTAAGTTTCAAAGGGCCTAAGATCGTGCAGTTCTAAGCAAACATTAAACATAAACATCAAGAAAGGAAAAGGGGAAAAGGAGAGGAAGATCCATCTCAGAAAGCCATCTTTACAAGTATGATCTCTAGTTGTTGCCATATGTAGAGATGGAGATCATATCTGCAGGGGATTGGTTCCAAGCTCCCCTGCAGATGCCAAAAAATGTGCATCAAACACTATACATTGTATGGTATCTGATTCCATCTAGTGGCCAGTTCTTGTCAATACACCTGGAAATATATGGACTTCTGGGTCTTTTTGAAAAATATTTTTAGTATTTTCAGGTAGCAGATTAAGTGAATCATAGGATTCAACAAACCAGTATCCCGTAGATGCGGTGTGTATGTGTGTGTCCTACTGTATACATGAAAAAAGAAAAGGAAAACATAGAGGACCAAAAAAAAAAACACAGGGACAGTCGAAAGCAATTAGAAGGAGCAAAGGTAGTGGGAAAGAGAATGAAAAGAAGCATCTTGTGCATAAGAGTAATGTCTGAATGAAAAGCACAAAACATTAGACAGCATTTAAGACACAGTGAAGAGACGTAAAAGTAGAACCATGAAATGGGGGGAAAACATGTTGAGACGAGACAAAAATTTTATTTTTTCAAATGTTTGGCTCAAAATGAGAGGGACAGGGGTTGATGAAACACTGTGCTGATTTTTTTGTTTACAAACTGTATCAGGATAGAGGTTTATTGGCTGCCGATGCTGAGCAGTCCCTGTCACTTTTCTTTCTCTTTTAAACTTTCATATTTGTATTTTTGTTATCTTTGGCAGCACTAACAGAGTTCTTCCATGTGGTGGATAGCAAGCAGTGGCTGTTTTTCCCTGCTAAAATGACACTGCCTTGTAACACTGTGTCATTTCAAGGGCACTTCTGGCAGAAAAAATTGTGAAGGAACTCCAGAGAGCCCTGGTGGTTGGTGGCTAAATGACAACCATGGACTAGCAGTTACCAAAGATTTTAACTAGAGAATCAGAAAGCATATAATACCAGGCAAATCCTATAATCCATGTTGCAACTAAATTTGCACACGTGACTTTTCTAAGAAAGATATTATTTTTATCAAATAAAAATGCCAGCCATTGTAACTTAAAATTACTGTCCTTATATTCCACTGTTTTTTCTGTTATATGCTCTCAAGTTATATTCTATACGATAACCATCAATTATAACATTTCTGTTTTCTTCTTGATTGGACATTATTTGTAACTGTCTGATTGAAAATGTCCTATTCCAGTCTACTTTAGTTCACTTACACCAAGTATTGTGAGGTTTATACATTCCATTTCTTGTTTTAAAATTTTGAACTTGATTCAAACTTCTAACATTCCAAGTTTCAAGTATGTGTCTCACCCAGAATCTGAGTTTTCTTTCTCATCTGTGCACATCAGCAGCCAAACAACCTTTTGGCCTTAGTCCAGTTTTGGTCATAGTGCTTCTCATACTTATCCTTACCTCTTCCCCAGTAGTTGAATGGGTGCCTTCTGATCTGAGAATCTCATTTCCTCGAATTATCTCTTCTGTCATTTTGGATTGTCTCATCATAGGGCTTTCAGTGTATAAAGCATTCAGAAAGGGTTTACCATTGCCTCCTTCTGCAATGGCAGGAGGTGGAAGGAATTACTTCTGCTAACACCTATTCACAAATGATGTCACTCACACACATTTCTTGGTGAGATTCAATATAGTATTTTATATGCAGTATTCTGTGCATGAGTGTGTAGGAGAGAGAAAGAGAAAAAATAACAGAAAAAGATTTTTACTACATGTGAATTTTCCAGTTTTCTTATGACCATCAAGAAGCCTTAGAGGGTTTGCAAATCACTCATAATTACTCCCTATAATTTTTAATGCAGGTTTTTGTCAGAAGCTCCAGACATTAAGAGGCTGAGTTAGCAACCAGAATACTGTGACCTCAACCCTCTTTCTTTGTATACACAGGAAACAACTCATTCATAAAGTCTTTCCCTTTCTTACACCATGCTGTTAATTTTCCTCCCTACCATGGAACTAAAGTAGCACTGCCTTCTGAGGCACTTGCTGTTTTTTAACACATAAACTGAGAACATGCTTGAGAAGAAGGATGAGGCAGGAAAGGAAAACACAAGTATGTAATTGCATGTTTGCAAGTCTATATGCTTCAGAAAGTGAAACAAAAAGGAAAACAAATGGTATTGCTCTCTTCTATGATATGAGGGTACCATGCTGGATGAGATAAAATGTCCGTCTAGCATTCTGTTCACATGACAGTCAATTAGTTGCCTAAATGCAGGGGGGAGGGTTTGTCAGCACGACATGAGTGAAACTACACCCTCTATCTTGTGTTTCTCAGTGACTGATACATACAGGCTGCTTTACTTTATCTCAGCCATCTTCAAGGCCATGCATATTGGCAGCTACCACTAAACTAAGTTCCACAAAATAACACTTCCTTTTATGCATCCTAAATCTTCCACCATTCAGGTTTGATGGGTGACCATGGATTCTATCGTCATGAGAAATGTTTCCCTATCGTTTTTTGATGCACCATGTCATACAACTCTATTATGTCTCTCTTTATTTAGTTTTTTTCTTCATCTGAACAGTCCCCCAAATCATAACCTTTCCTTATGAGGAATTATTTGACTCCCCTGGTTATTTTGCCAGTTTTGAAACAGATAAGACTTTCCAATCAACTGTCCATTCTAGCAAGATGGCCTTGCAAAGGGGGAGGGGGGAGATAATTTGCCAAGCAATGCAATACCTTTGATCTTCACTTGCCTGTCCTTTTTTTTTTTTTTTTTGGCTACATCGTATATTCCATGAAGTCAAGATTGAGGCACTGGAATGAAATATGATATTGTGAGGGGGCTGCCACCAGTGCCCCTGGAAGGTTGTCTGTCCTTGCCCTTGCCCCACTCCCACAAGCTGGCTCTAGAGAAGGCTGGGAGGAGGGAAGGCTAGGTGCCTCCAGGGAGCCAGGAGATGTGGAACAGCCAGCACAGTGGCTCCCAACCTTGGGTAATCCAGGTGTTCTTGGACTGCAATTCCCAGAAGCCTTCACAACCAGCTGTGCTGGCCAGAGTTTCCAGGAATTGTTACCCAAAGTTGGGAAACACTAAGCTAGCAGGTTGGGAGGAGGGCCCATTGAGAGGATTAAAGGAGGGTGGGGACAAAGGCTCAAGTTCCTCCTTTGAGCCTGGGGCTCCTGGTGAGGGTTTGGCCAAGGGAAGAGCTGGGGCTGTACGGCACAAGAGCTGGAGCCCATCCTCTGTGCTACTGGGGAGTTGACTCGGGAGCAGGACAATGATTCTTGGTAAGAGCCGGTTGGCAGTCTCTCAGTGGCTAGGGCCTGAGGCTGGGGAAGAGGGATGTCCATCATCCCAGCCTCAGAAAAGGCTCCAGCCCCACCAGCTCCATGTTGCACAAGACACCTTATGGGTTCTGTGTGCCCACCCCCACTCAACTAAAGTGCTGGCACTGTGAACACCAGTGCAAGAGGAGGAGGTGGTTTGTCAAAGAACAGGAAGACCACCACTGCTTTCCAGCTTCCTCTATTGGCCCTTACTGAAAAGTGCTCAAGCCCGGTCCCAGTCTAGACTTGTTTATTACAAGGACTTCACTGGCCTCAGTGATGGGAACTGACACTAGTTCTGAACTGACTGTATCCATGGGACTAGTGAAGGCAACTCTATCCCCTGGAGTGTGGGACAGCAGCAGTCCAATTATTAGCAGGAGACCACACAGCTGCCTGTTCTGCTGAGGATGGCAGTCCTCACAGAAACGAATATCTAGAACACCAAGCAATCAAGAGCCCAATCCCAAACCTCCTTTAAAGGAAGACTGTAGAGATGTAAGACATACCACAATAAAATCAACCTACTTTGACTGTTGACCAAAAAATATGGTACATACATTTATGGTACAAAACTGTTTCATGGACACATACCACTTTGCTTTACATGTAAGATATAACCTCGAGTATTCTTGTCTACTTCATGTTCCATCGACAATGTGTAGCCCCTTCTTCATGTTCATTAGCTCCTTCTTGCCTCAGCTTCCCTATCTCCCTTTCTCCATTTCCTGAGCCCTTCTTCATTCAGTGGTTTAAGTATCTGGCTGCAGAGCCAAGGTGGGGAGTTCGCTCTTCCACTGTGCATCCCTGACAAGGACAGGACTTGTTGATCCAAAGGGTCCTTTCCAGCTCTGCAGTTCTAAGATTATCACTCGGCTACCTTATTGACTCAGCTCCCTTAGCTGCTTATCTGAAGGCCTCTTCCTCCTGCTGAGTCCAAACCACAAAAGCAACAGCTGCCTGTAAGGCCTATGTGATATTCTATTCCAAGTCAAACTATTCCTTCTCTTGTAGCTACAAATCACCTGGCATCTGTACTCTGTGCACCTGGGAGGTTCATGAACAGTTCATGTCACCACGTCAACTTTGAGTGAGAGGCTTCATCACAAGTGCACTGTGACACAGATATTTTAACTGCACAAACACTTCAGAACAAATATATGTTGTACCTTTCCTTTCCAAACAACCAAAGAAATAACTCAGCAAACACAGATAAAATCGACTCTTCCCCACTTCATGAAGCCTCTGTATTTATTAGATAAAGGGTGTCACTTAAAGAGGGCAGGCACAGTATCCCTCCCTTTGTATTTTGGACCACCTATTTTTCCTTTAAATCATGTAATGTAAATCTAAACAAATGTAATACCAATATAAGCTCCTTTCTGCAGCTTAATCTTGAGTACATCAAAGACAAGTTTTTAATTTTTTCAACATGTAACATGTACGTCATCTTTCTACAATATGCACTAAAGATAAAACAAAAAAAGTAAAATATCATCAAATATATGTTAGTGTAAAGTAGCAGTTACAAATATGTGTTAACACCTGAGCTCAAAGTAAAAACAAGCAAAAGGCTAAAACAAGATCCTGTACTTCTAGAGACAATGCATATAAATAGTCAAACAAGCAAACGGACTGAATATGGAAGACCCACTGGCAAAGGGCAAGCCTTGCAGTAAATGTCTCTCCACAACCATTATGGATCTGGTTGGAGTCCTAACAAGGCATCACAGAAACAAAACCATGATACAATTTCATTTTCGAAACCACAGATATCAGGGTTGGGTGGGTTTAAACTTATAACCCCCTTCCTGCTTGTGCTAAGGGAGGTGTTATAATTTTTTCCCCCTAAAGTGCCATACTTTCCCCCCTCTTAACATAAAGGCTTACTTCAAGCCAGGCTGTATCATGATTTTGTTCAAGCACAAAGAAATGGGCCTTTCAGCTATTGTGCACTGATCTCTATGCTGTAGAAACTGCCCCCAAAAATGGACTTTGTAGGAAGGACAAATTCTTAAGCTAGAAACATCCAGAATCATTTACTTTTTCAGCAGGATGGAAAACAGAGCTGACACATCAAACATGTGTCTTCTCTATATCATGAACACAGCCATCCATCCAGGGACTCTGCACTTCCAGAAACAAAACCTGGATGAGTTTCAGATGCTGATTACACACTATTTCTAACGTCAGACCCAACCCACATTCAAGAATACTTACCTGCCCAAGGCTCTCTTCCAAAACATGAATTCTGTGCAGCCTTCCCTGCTCTTCAGTATCTAATTGTGCTAAACCCATAGAGAAATAGTCCATTGCCACTGTAACCTGAGCCTCAGGCACATACTCAGCTTGGGGTTGAAGGACCATTTTTGTTCTTGAAGGAACTGTTACAGTTCTGTGGTGTTCATGCTGCCAGTAAGATCCACCACCCTTCTTCTTTGGAGCCATACTTTTTATGGCACTAACAGTTAGAAAATAAACCCACAAATGATCAGTCTAAAGTAAAAACCAAACTCAAAATTCCAGAAAAAGCAGCAAAAAGCCTCTGCAAGGGACCTAATGATTCCTCTCATAAATTTTTTTTTTAAAAAATCAAGCTGGGGAGAGAGAGAGAGAACAGCAGCAGAACCTCTCCTTTTTTTGTATTTCTGTCTGCAATTTATCCAAACAGGAAGTACCCGGCCTCCTGCCTGCCCCTGTGAAATAGCTCTACTTAATTCTTTCTGTTTCTGTGCCTTTCAGGGGGAGGGGGAAGGTTGGCTTTGTCATCTCAGCTTCACTGTCAGTTACAAACCAATATTCCAAAGCATGAGGCAAGACTTCAGGCAGCAAAGCTCCAACCTGTTCAAGAGGAAATGCTGCATTATGTCACACAGACCCAGGGCTTTCCTATAAAGACCACCATGCATTGCTGAAAAACAACGTCTGAGTCCTACCCACCGACTTGCAAAGGACATGATGGACACAGACTAATTTCTCTAGCATAACCAAGGGCAAGCCCTCTTCTGAGTGAAAATGTTAAGGTCTATTCTTTCTCACTCTAGGACACAGTGTTCCCAATGTCCCAGTGAGTCAAGCACAACCAATGTGCTGTGTATTTTGGTGTTCCACATGCTTGATGACAGTTCCTTGCCCATCCCATATTCAGATTCCCAAGTCACAACATGCTATCCCAGTGACCAGGCTCAGAAACCATAGCTTAGGTATGCTAAATTTCACACCCCAGCCAATCAGCGGCAAATTCAGATCAGATTGCAACAGGACAAAACACAATGTGATACCAACTCTTAACTTTGTATGTCGCTAAGTCCTTGATCATCATTTCTTTTCACCGGTTTCATCCATGTTTACTCTCTGTACACAGCAAAATGTTTCTTTATTACAGCAGTTCTGAAACGTGGGGCCTCAGAACTTCTTGGACTTCAACTCCCAGAAGCCCCAGCTGGAACATCCAACAGTCAAGAGTTCTGTGAGTTATAGTCCAAGAGCATCCAGGACTCTAAGTTTGGGGACCTTTGCTTTATCATGTACCATCTAAGTTTTAGGAATTTGTAAATTAATCTACACTGATTTCTTTTCCAGGTGTCTCTGAAAAACCTAAAGTTAAGGCGTTTTTGAAATTAAGATGCTGTAACACACACACATACACAGAGTGTGGGAGTGGATAGAACAAAATCTTAAACAAATAAGTGGATTATATATGGAGGTAGGGGGAGATTGGGCCTTTGCAAAGTGCTGAATATTTTCCAGGTAGAAGACATACCCCAGCCCTGCCTGACAAGAGGTTTTCCTTCTTGCATGAATGCAGTATCTTCACACTATCTCTTCATTTCTCAAGCACCAAATCCAAAAGGGACAGTCTACCAGGACAGAAGGATTAACCATTTCTGTAATGTCCAATCCACAGGCCTGTGACATGCTTGAGAAGCCAGAGATGGCTGTTCATTATCAGTGCAGCGTTCCTCAACCAGAAACACAGTAAAGAGAAAAAGATTGGGAGGTTGAAGACATTTCATAAAGTTAGATAGATTCTAGGATATTGTAGAACAGCTCAACTTAACATATAAGACATCTGAATGCTACACATACAACTTAAGTTCAGCCTTTTCCCTGTACCATGTTCAATGGACAACATTCACAGCAACCCATGAGCCAGAGGGTGGCAGCAAAAGCCCTAAATTTAATTATGTGTCATTCATATATTTATCCTCAGATACCAAAGAATATACAAATCCTTGAAAAATCTTTGTACAATGATACTAAATTATCACTTTCACTGTTTCTCAATATTTAGTATTTTCTCTATCACTTTTTCAAAAATATCTTTGCTGTATACATCTCATCCAGCTGAAATGAAGCACTTCTTTTCCACTAAAATAATAGTCTTTCTTTGGGAAGGCTGGGCCCGTATCTATCTATCTGACCTATCTGTGTGTCTGTCTAAATAAAAAGTAGGATTTGTGAGATTCCTGAGAATCTGAGACAGTCCCACATACGGCAGAAATATACCTACTATGGTACAGTGTCAGAGACCAGATCATAATTACTAACTCCTCACTTAGCATACGTTCACAATTTTTTCTTTTTAAAGGGAAGGAAATGTTCAACTGGTTGTTAGAACAGGTAGTGTTTCATATTATGTTGAGTCCACCATGAACATAGTATCATTGAATAAGAAAATGCCTATCGCTTTCAGTTTTAACCTGAAACAAGATTCTTGGCTCCCATCTTAATAAAACAATCTTGGTAATTTCTGGTTAATTTTTTCAACTTATTTACTAGAACTGCACCACCATGCCAGCTCACTATTAACACTGTCCTAGCAGGCAATTCATCATACTGTAATCGTGTTTGTCACGTGCTGTCGAGTAGCTTCTGATTTATGGTGAACCAAATATAATTTCCAAGGTATGCAAGACACTCAAGAAGTTATTTTACTAGAGACGCCCACCCCTGCCCCTGTGAGTTTCCACAGCCAAGCAGGGATTTGAACTTAGATCTCCGGAGTCATCGTCCATCACTTTGTGTACACTGGCTCTCAATAATTATGTGCTGTCAAGTAAATTCTAATGTATGATGACATTTGCCAGTGCTTCCTAGGTATAAGGTACCCTGTAGTGGCTTACCAGTTGCTTTTTCCGGTGATACTGTACGACTTTATAGCTTGCCCAATGCTACAGAGGCTGACTTTTCTCCAAGAAGGCACAATGGAAAGTCAAACTCCTAACTCCTGGCTCTGCAGCCAGGTACTCCTCTATGTACCACACAGACATTTGAAATGACAAAATATATTACTGTCTATACTAGCAAAGAGGACAGAATATATGTGTCTGTCTCTGCTGTAGCTCCAAAACTGTGAAACCGAGACAGTGTATACTTCAGGGTAAATTGGCTGATTTTTCATTAATTTGCACCATCGATAGTCCAATAACATTCCAATTCTTAACCACTCCAGAGAATGCTACATTCATGCCTGGCATATTCATTTATGCAGCTCCACAAGGATCAGAAGGACAGCATGGGAAACAACATGCTATATGCTACTGCTGTTTCCCTTTGCAGGGCCCCTAAATTCCTCAACAAGTTAAGAGAGAGGGGAGCAGGGAGGGTGCGGGAGAAAAGGTCCTATTGCTTGGTAAGGTAAGGTGAAAAAAAAAAGAGAAGGTAAGCAGAGGAAAATCAACAGCCTCTCACCCAACAACTCCTCTTTGAAATAAGAATGTCCAATACATACAGCAAATGTATAAAATGAGAAAAATTAAAATAAATTAAGCTCATTGGAAAAGTTTAAGGCAGCCTCATTTTCAGAACGTTTGCTCCCTGAGTAGTCCAGTAGGTCTGGCAATAGACAGATCACATCGGGTTTTCCCTTAAGATTTTTTTTTTTTAAGTAGCCATTAATTTAATTTTTTCCAGTTATCTGGTTTGATTGCTGTAGCCAACTTTTGTTTCCTTCCTATCTCCCATCTAAAGTTTTGGATTTATATCTCCCTTTAATTTGGAGGTAGAAAGACTAATTCCCTTTGTTTTAAGAGATGGGCCATAAATTCCAAAATGTGAGCTAAGGGGAAGCTTGAAACCAACTTGCATACTGCAGCTAAGAAGTTAACCTGGCCTCAACATCAGCCATGTGAATTTGGGACATCATAACAGCATATAATTTTGGAAATACCCACAAGCACTTGATGCACAGCCTTGAAGATGATGATTTATCATCAAAAGCTCGCTGTTTTCTGTTATTGTTGTTTTGTTTTCTATTCTTAATGGTTGAATAAAGGTATCATCTGTTCCTGCATGCGTATTGTTTTAACAACCATACGGCCTTTTCCTGATTTTTCCTCAATGTATAAAATGCCATAGAATGGCCAATCCGGGCACCAAATGAAGATCAGCATGTGTTCTTGAACATCATGGACTCTTGACACCAAACAAGCAGTACTGGATGCTAATGACAACATCCACCAGGTAAAACTACTTATTTGGCTTAAATATGGCTAAATTTGACTGTTCCTGGTGGTTTAACTAAATTCTTAATCCCAACTCTGCCAGAGGCAGGCCGTGAAGCAAAAAGCAAAAAAGCAAAGCGTGCTGCTTATATACCGCCCCATAGCGCTTCAAGCACTCTCTGGGCAGTTTACAAGCTAATTACGCAGGCTACACATTGCCCCCCACCCAGCGAGCTGGGTACTCATTTTACCGACCTCGGAAGGATAGAAGGCTGAGTCAACCTTGAGCCGGCTACCTGGGATTGAACCCCGGGTCGTGAGCACAGTTTTGGCTGCAGTACAGCAGTTTAACCACTGCGCCACAAGGCTCTGCATCTGGGCTCCCTCTCCTCCCCTGGCTAAAAAGAAATTCTTCAAGTTTCAAAAAGGCAGAAAGGGGGAACATGAGGGGCCCCCAAATTGCCTTGCTGTCCTTTGTTTTAAGAGATGGGTCATAAATTCCAAACTGCAAGCTGAGGAGAAGCTTGAAACTAACTTGCATACTGCAGCTAAGCAGCTAACCTGGCCTCAACATTAGCCATGTGAATTTGGGACATCAATAACAGCATATAATTTTGGAAATACCACAATAATTTGATATGCAGACTTGAAGAAGATTTATCATCGAAAGTTCACTTTTGTTTTATGTTTTTTTTTTGTTTCCGATTCTTTACGGTCGAATAAAGGTATCACCTGTTCCTGCCTGTGTATTATTTCAACAAGTATATGGTCTTTTCCTTATTTTTCCCCTCAGTTATAAAGAGAGGCTGCTGCACTTCGGGACAGTAGGGAGGTCTTTGTGCGCTAAACAGAAAGAAACCTTCCTTGACCCTTGGCTGTAACCTGATTGACTTAAAGCAGAACACAGATGAACATTCACACTGTTTTCCAAAGTGGATCTGGGGGAGGGGGCCCAGGAGATTCTACCTCTATAAAGGTAAAGGTTCCCCTTGACAATTTGTCCAGTCGTGTCCGACTCCAGGGGGCGGTGCTCATCTCCGTTTCCAACCCATAGAGCTAGCGTTTGTCCGAAGACAATCTTCCGTGGTCACGTAGCCAGCGCGACTAGACACGGAACGCCGTTACCTTCCCACCGTGGTGGTACCTATTTATCTACTCGCATTTTGCATGCTTTCGAACCGCTAGGTTGGCGGGAGCTGGGACAAGCCACGGGGGCTCACTCCGTTGCGTGGATTCGATCTTACGACTGCAGGTCTTCTGACCTTGCAGCACAGAGGCTTCTGCGGTTTAACCCGCAGCGCCACCTCCAAATGGTCTCTACTACTGCCATATCAAAACATGGTGTATCTGTTTGTCATGCCCTGCGTGGCCAAGTCTTCCCTGGAGGATGGTGGTGGCAGAAATTGTCCTGAGGCACTTGGAGGAAAGCAGAACTCTATTTTTTTTAAAATAGCAATTGCTTCCAATGCAATGTGAAGAGGGTGCATTTTCTTGATCGGTGCAGGGAGAAATGAAGCCCCAGCTCCCTTGAGAAGTTATTTAAAGGGTTACACAAACAAGTTACAAGCCATTAGATCTGAATGGATTCCTCATCTACAGATCAAGGGCTGCCACAGCAGAATATGATCTGATACAGCATTTAGGCCATGAGGGAACAGCCTGACATGTAATGCTGGGTTGTTTTCACCCATTCATTTTTGTTTTTTTATGACAAAACTTTGACTTACCTGTTTTATGCACTGCAGCCGATCATTGGTCTGCTGTATGTGCCTGTCCATAGAATTCATTTTGATTGTCTCCACTTGGATTCTACCTGAAAGCCATTAAAATTCCTCAAGCTGCAAGATACAAAAAAGAATAAGAGCAACCATTAAGAGAAAGAAACTAAAACATGATCTTGCAAATTCTACAGTGAGTGAGAGCTTGGACATTTTATAGCACATGTTTGTCCTTTGCGGTAAGAGTACCAATCCCCCAATTTTAAGAGAAAAAAAGTACTTTTTTTGGGGAAGCAAACTACTTTTATTTCTTAAGTCACTGCGACATTCCAAGGTTGCATAATCTAGAATGGATCTATAAACCTAGGGGGATCTGATACTGAATCTACTACTGCCTCCCCATCTCCCAATTCCATGACTGTAATTCACAGGGTATTCTAATGCTAAGACTTGCTGCTCCCACTGGAACCATTTTTGTGCCTCAGAGAAAAGGGTAGAAAATGACATCCTATTTAGTGTTACTGACTGCTGGGGAGCCTAGCACAGATGGCCTGTACCATGCAATGCTTTCTGCCAGGACAGAACTCAAGATGAATCTGGTGGAAAATATCTGGAAAGAAATGTGTCAAGAGGCTAAGTATACATGCAAAACACTAGACTCGATGTAGCGCAAATGTATAAAGACACAGCAGTAGTATTTGGTACGGGCTGTGCAACCTACCCATTGTCTCTCTCTTCCATATCTATCTATCTATCTGGCTATGAAAGAGAGAAACAATGGGTAGATTGCACAGCGAGCTACCTAGCTACCTAGCCAGTTAATTTGGAGACTGTGGACATGCAACCGTCTAAATCTCCAGTGTGGTGAATGTAAGTGATTTCAGATAAACTTTGACAAAGGCCCCAAATAAATACTCCCCCAGCTTTTTGTGTGTATAAGATTAATGACTGTATGTATTTTGTATGTTTTCAAACATTTCCAAAAATGAATTCTCACTAATTTTCAAAAACATTCATTGCAACATAACTAATAACTAAAATCTTGCTTATAAAGACTAACAGGCAGAAGGTAAAGGTTCCCCTTGACATTTAGTCCAGTCGTGTCCGACTCTAGGGCGCGGTGCTCATCCCCGTTTCCAAGCCATAGAGCCAGCGTTTGTCCGTAGACAGTTTCCGTGGTCATATGGCCAGCGCGACTAGACACGGAACGCTGTGACCTTCCCACCGAGGTGGTACCTATTTATCTACTCGCATTTTTACATGCTTTTGAACTGCTAGGTTGGCAGGAACTGGGACAAGCGACGGGAGCTCACTCCGTCGCGTGGATTCGGTCTTACGACTGCTGGTCTTCTGACCTTGCAGCACAGAGGCTTCTACGGTTTATAGGCAGAAACCTATAAGCTTATGGGGACTTCCTAGATTCTGTTGCTATAGGACGATTTAGCCCATGTATTTTTTCTTTACTTTGGATCCGGAACCAATGGAGAGACACTGGCACACAGACATACAAGGACAAAGGGGGGGGGGCACTGAAATTGCCAGTGCGCTTGATTTATGATCATGTACTTTCATGTATGTCCCATATAAATGAGTAAGTGACTATATAGCTCTGTGCTTTTGAGGAATAAGGAGAAGCACATGCTTTTTGGACATTTGATAAACTGAGCCTTCCCTACTGCATGCTGTTCAACATATAACATGGTCTTACACCATCATCAGGTTTCCTCTGTCTGCTATCTCTCACTGAGATGTCTTTCTCATTTAACCAAAGATATTTAGGTATGGCAGTGTAAGGAATACTCATTGAATTCTTTACTCTTTTCAATTTAGAATGTCTTGAAACAATAAGACACCTCAATAAGGAATGGTCATGGCTCCTGCAATTCCTTGCCTCTAACTTAGACTGAGACAAAGAGTATTATGTTTTCTTCTCAAGGTCCCTTCAATTTGTTCAACCTGTTTCTGCACAGAACTGGTGTCTTTTTTATGAAGCAAAGCACAAAGATACACAGTAAGCACAGAAAGACTGGATGATTTTCTAAAAATACACCTCCTCATGCTTATAATCCTTAGAAGTCTGTGTAACAAAGCAGCAGGCATCATAATTTGTGAAATATACATTAAAGCATTATTCACACAGTTTTTCTTACTTTGTGCAATACATATCTTGCTATTGTTCCTTTGTTGAGCATACCCTAAAATACCTCACCCTCTTGCAGGAGAAGGAGATGAGTGTTGCACTTCACAGACCACAAAGATTTACATCCTTGCTAAGGGCAGAACCTTGGAGGCAGGCCCCTGTGACTGTGAGGCCCCTAAAACAACAAAGCTATTTGCCCCTCCAATTAAACCTTCCAGCATCCACCTTCAGTTGCCCGAATAGCTTAAGGGTCATTATGCAAACCCAGAAAGGGAGGCTATGATTTCCTCAATGGTGGTCTGAATGCATCCATGACACTGGGTGATGAATACCAGATCCTAGTACCCAGATGCATTCCCCCCACACAAGCTGTCTGGAGGTCACTGATAATGCTTCTTTCATGACTCCTGATGGATTAGACTGCAGAGAAAGGAATCTCTCTTTCTTTCTCACTCTTTCTCTGCTGAATGAGGCCTTATGACAGCAGCTCAAGCGCCTCATCCCTACACTCTAGACACAAGAGGTTCAATAAAGCACTCCTGTCAATGAATTATAATGCTTCATGAAATAGAGAAGTCCCATTTCATATACAAGCATTATTGTTAGTCTATGCTAGTACTAGATTCTCAACAGCCGAGGCAGACCAAGGACCCTGTGAAAATGCAGGTTGATAAGATATTATTAAAACTGTGTTCATTTGCAATGTACAAATGCTTCCGCTTGTTTACAGAATCCTTGAACAACCTAAAAGTTTAATCCAGCAGAGGCATTTACCTGTATGATAAGCTAAACCAGACATGACACATTTTTAGCAATGATGCATCTTACATGCGACAACACATTACCTGAATTTTAATTACACTTAACAGATAGGCAATCCAAAATAGAAATAGACTGCAAGCTTTAAGAAAATCAAATCAGTTTTCCCTAAAATATATTTTATTTAACAGACAGCGATATAAATTCCTTCAGGTAGGAATTTAACAGTCGCCTAACCAAAACAGGGAAAATAGACAAAAAAGTCCACCAAACTCTGCCAAGACTCCTAGAAATGAACACTCCAACTCTCCGCCCCATATACCTATTCTAAATACACTTTCAAGAAGCATACAGTGGTGCCTCGCTAGACGATTGCCTCGCAGGACGAGGAAATCGCTAGACGATGCCTTTTTGCGATCGCTACTGCGCTTCGCAAAACGATGTTTCCCTATGGCGATTTTCGCTAGACGATGAGGTTTCCCCATAGGAGTGCGCCGACTAGTGGTGAAAAGCTGTCAGTGCAGCTGTCAGTGCATTCCTATGGGGACCCGCACTCGCTAGACGATGTTTCCCTATGGGAAATTTTCGCTAGACGACTGCATTTTCCCTTGGAACGCATTGAAGCGATTTCAATGCATTCCAATGGGAAAACGTGCTTCGCTAGACGATGTTTTCGCTAGACAGCGATCCTCGTGGAACGGATTAACATTGTCTAGCGAGGCACCACTGTACTCAATTTGCCAGATCCTTCCTCACTAAAAGTATTGGAGAAACTCATTCAGACAGCTTCTCTCACTTAAAGCTTGTCTTTCTCTCTTGGAGTGAGAGCCAGAAAGGGGCACATGAAATAGGGACAATGAGAAAGAAAATAGAGTCAACCATTATCTTGTGACTGCCTATCCACTCCTTTCTGACATTCTTCCTTTTCATAAAATGATAATTTCTGGTAAAAATCCTGGGAGAATGTCTTATTTTCCTCAATGGTGAGATATACCAGGTTTTCATGCTGTCAGCCAACATTACTAGGCATCTTGTGCTAGCGGTAGATTACGGGGCATACAAAGTATTAAAATGATTCAATGTACATGAAGCAAATGGCTTGCAGTTAGCAGTAGTCATCAAACAAAAATGGATTAGGGACAAATATTATAGAATGATTAATCTGGCTGGTATAGTGGGAAGCAATCTGGAGCATGAAAACATTAGGAACACATGTTAGTAACAGCAGCAGCAATGCAAATAGCCGAGCTCCCTTGCTATGTTTAGGGTCTAGTTAGCAATAACAAAGCATTATTACTAAAGTGAATTTCTAAAATACCAGATTCGTATGGCAGCCTTCTTGAAATTGGTGCCCTCCAGAGGCTTTAGACTGTAACACCCAACATTTCTAATCACTGGTCATACTAGTTACAGGTTAATGGGAGTTGTAATCTGAAACATCTGTAGAACAACAGGTTGGGGGAGATGCTCTAGGGCAGTGATGGTGAACCTCTTTGAGCCTGAGTGCCCAAACTACAACACAAAACCAACCACAACCATCCCAAAGAGTCCCACTCCTCCAGCCGCACAACCTCCAGTGCCTGCCCCGGACACTCCCCACTCCGCCTCCGGCTGCAACAATCCTTAAAGGCGTAGGCGGCAGAAGCTGGGTGTTTCCATGCCTGGCGTCCAGCGTGTGTGTGTGTGTGTGTGTGTGTGTGTGTGTGTGTGTGTGTGTGTGTGTGTGTGTGTGTGTGTGTGTGTAGCAGTGGTGGCCACTGCCGTCTTGGCTCTCCCTCCCTTCCCAAGAGTTCTTCCCGAAATCCGGGATCAGAGGACAGGTAAATATTTCTTGTTGGCCACTTATGGCTTGTGTGCCCACAGAGAGAGCTCTGCATGCCAGCTGTGGCACGCATGCCATAGGTTCGCCATCGCTGCTCTAGAGCTTAGAACAGGTAGATGAATAAATGTGTAACTGAATATAATCAGCAACATTACCTACCTGATAGAAATAGTGCTTAAAATTGTGTAAATTATCCTAGCGCAAATACAAACAAGTTAGTCTTACAACTCTTGCAGAAAATATTGAAGTTCTTATTTGGATGAGGGTGTAGATCAACATCCCCCAAACATTTGGGTGGTCACTTTTTCCCCTGTATTAAAGTTGGAGGAATGGTATGGTATTATATTCTCTTTCCCTCCCTGAAAAAGGTTTACATTTACAATGTATAAGAGTAAAAACTATCCATTCCATTCAGCTGATGTGTAAAACACCTAACTGTAAGGAGACAATTAAGTAATGAAGTTAAGTTAATTTACAGAGACAATGAAGCAATTTGTCAAGTTTCCCTCTCCCCTCTCTCTCAGTTACCAAACTCTGTTACTTACTAAGCATTATCAGGAACAGTGCACTGCAAAGAAGTAATAGAACCATCATGTTCATCTGCATTTATATAATGACATACCAAAGGAAATAAATAAATGTCAAATCTCTTATGAATCCACACAGGAACTGCCTGCTCCCTCTCTATATGATCCAGAATACTAGCATGACTCTTAAAAATTAGAAATGGTTGATCCCTTCAACACTTTCCTTGGATTGATTGTTTTTCCAGTTTTGCCAAAAACTGGGAGGTGGAGGGGAGAAAAGACTGGGAAAAAATAACCAGCCAGTGGTTGGAAACATAACATATAGTTGTGACTTCAGCAGTGACAATACGAGCAGTTGTGACTTCAGCAATGACAATACGAGCAGTTGTGACTTCAGCAGTGACAATCTCGTAATGCCAGAGGAACAGAGCACCAGGGAAGTTTTTATCTCCATCTTCTCTCTATTTGCATCATCCCACTACTAACAAAATGATGGGATAACCTGGACTATGGGAATTCTAGATCCCCTGGCAGCTTGGGGAGGATTACCTCTCCAATAGTCCCCTGCATCTAGTCATGCTATTAATGTGTAATAAGATTACTGTATAAGGAATAGGGTGGGGGGAGGTACCTTTCCCTACCTGTTTTTCTTTGTTACTGTCACTGCATAGGGAAGGAACAGGAAGACTATGTTTAGGGGTAGCTGCAATGGCTTCCAAAGGTGGGAGGGAAAGCAGACCTTTTGACACATCTGAGCTTGAAGAGGCAGAAGGACCTTCTGAAGCCCCCACTTCTTATCAGATATTTCTGTTGTTATCCTTCTCTTGGGAATGAAATGAAAAGAAGCTGCTTCTGAAGAGTTCTAGACAGCATTCCAATGGAATATCACCTACAGTAATGCTTTTTGCACCGTGGTCTGGGCAGACATTGGATGCTCGAGAGATTATTAGGGGTGAGAAGATCTGCAATGGCAGTCAGGTTTTCAGAAAAGGACATTCAGTCATCCATTTTTTATCTTCCCCTGGAATGCCCAGCTGTGAAGAACAGTACAGGGGGTATGCTGAGGCGTTGCTCTATGTTGACACATAGGTTTACAGCAAGATCCCAGCGTCATGGCGTGAGGTCCAATGAGCTGAAAGACTTCTCACAACACTTCTCATAATCCTCACTGAAGCTCAGGGACTCCACAGTAAAGGAGCCTTAGGCAAGAATATCGAGACAGAAAGGGGTTCTTGTGGAGAGGAATTTTGGAAAACACTAAGTGATACACATTTGGACACAAGATCAGTAATCTCCTCTAGATTTGCTGTTTGACCTAATGAACATTACCCCAAAACACTGAATTCCTTTGTCAGTAAAGACAGCAATGGACTTCAATGAATAGAAGGAACAGTAGGAGAAAGGGGAGAAGAATTTGTGACCTGGAGAGTCAGTGTTCTGTGCTTTACACCTAATTTCAAATGCTGGGCTAGGAATGCAAATGCAGATGCCTTTTATGAAAGGAGGCTGTCTGTAAGGCCAAGACTGGTGCAAGTTCTGGGGCCTATCATGGCCTGAATCCTGGCCAGCTTTGCATTTACATTGGCCCAGGAAGGTTTACAAAAGAAGGACCTGCAAACTGTTTTCTTTGCACAAGGACAGAAAATCGTCTTCCTCTCTTCTTGGAACCTGCACTGGGGAAAATGAAGGAAGAAACAACATATAACCAGAAACAGTCTGTGGTGTTTCATCAATCAGACAAAACTGAATAATTTGCTCTGAGCCTCTATATGCTGAGAGAAATTAGCAAGGGCAAATGATTCCTATCTATTTAGCGGCTTTGATTAAGTATCAGGCTAGGCTACAAACAGAGTGGGAGGGGACTACACCAACTAATTGGTTAGGTAAATAATCAGAAGAGCTGATTCAATTTGGGGGGTTGGAGTTTAACATGCACACACACTATATATGGGATTGAGATAGTACCATTAACACATCTGGGGGATGAACACAATTAATTTGCTTAAAGTGCTACTTCTCTCAGAACTGAAAGTTACTTACAGCTCGTTACATATTACACATGCAAATTATCATGCAGGAATGTCAATATCTGAAATCTGCTTTTTGTTCAATTTTTTAATAGAGCCAATTTGAAAATTCTGTATTTTGTAAGGCTTTTATCCCTCATATTGTTTGAAATCTAAGCACAATATATAAACTTCTAATAACGAACACATACTGTATATTTTGTCTTTCTTTTCTTCAAGCCAATATTTTACAGTAATATATTTTTTTGAATTACTTTGGCAGAGAAAAATGCTTTGTCTTTCTTAGGGAAAAATGTTTTAGTTGAAAACCATCTTGTTGCCGACCCATGTATTCCATTTCAGAATTACTCAGAATTTATTGCACAAAAACTAATCAGAAATACCAAGAAGCAAAATCTGGATTGGGAAAAAAAAAAAGAATTTTGAAATGGAAACATATGCTTCGTCTTACATGCATACTATTTTGAAATGCATGTATTATTTTTGATTCATTCACATCCACCCAGCTATCCAGATTTAGTTGCATTATGTTGTCATGTAAGTGTAGATCAGTAGGAAAACCCACATTGCTACGGAGAGCCAAATTCGTTTCTTTACATACAGAAAAAAAAAAACTGCTGACATTTGGAGAGCTCTAAAGGTTCATGAGTTTGCTTAGCAGCTACCCTGGCCAAGAAAATGCTTCCCCCCCCCCCTGCAAGTATGCCAGCAGAGGTCTCCCTTTTCTACTGAAGCTGAATGAGCGCCCATTCTTTACCTCTCCCATAGCACTGCCTTGTGTTTCTTTTAAGCTTTTACAAATCCTCTTCTGCTTCCTAACAGGGAGCACTAAATGTGACACTGTCTGTCTGACCTTGTGGTTATTGATTAACCATCTCCCCCCCACCCCGCCTCATTTGTTGCCATCTTTCACACCTCCAAGCACTAGCAAATAGAGAGTTAAGGATTAGCAGTCACACTCCATGACAGAAACTGCTCAGAAAGACCTGCCTTTGGAGACGTGGCGGAAAACTGTGGCTTGATCGAATGTGTTCTAACGTCAAGACTAAAAAAACCACACAGATCCTGACAACTTCTACCACTGAATGTACATTTGCCAGGCCAACTCAACACCAATAGGGGACAAGAGGGAACTCAAATAATTTATGCTCAGTGGTTAGGAGATCAAGTCAGCACCAAAAGCGAAAGGGAGGGAATGAGGGCAGCCCACCTGATAAAAGCTGTTCAAATACATTGCTTTCAGCAGTAAGTATAATTTCACTGTCTCTTATGAGATTGTGTTTAAATATTTTATTACATCGAATACCCTAACGACTGGAAAAAAAATTAAAACTGCTTTACTTTAGAACAGTAAAAATCACTTCTTTATATGATTTTTTTTGTTAGCAACAACCTTGCAAAATATACTGTTTTCCTACTACTACTGCATGCCATGTATTGGGAAGAAGAGAATGAAGCTGGGAGACAGAGGTTGGCCAAAGGCGATCCAGTAAGGCTTGAGCTGAGACATCTACCACTTCATTCTTCATATTCTTAGCCATATTTATCAGCTTAACCCTTTAACGGTTTAAACTCCCGATTGTACTAGTATTTCTGCACAGCTATCTGGAGAAGTATTTTATTTATTTATTTATTTATTTAAAATATTTTTACTCCACCTTTTTCTCTTAAGAAGGACCCAAGGGGGGTTACTTCATTAAAAGGCAATATTTACAGCTAAAAACAGTAGGTATACAAATACTAAAAAGGATCAAAGAAATATTACACTAAAAGAGAGCAAACAAAAGCAACACCAAAACACATTCAGAGCAGTAGGGTGCAACCATCGATTTCAAAGTCCCACTCAGGGAGCTAGTAGAGATTGGAATAAATTAAAAAATGAATCATCAAATTTGTTCAAAAAAATCACAAGTTCATCGATTCGTATTCGTACAAATCAATACCCTGATTACGGATAAATTAATTTTTTTAGCAATTTTTGATTCGTTGATTCATTTGGCTATAAAATGCCCCCCAGGCACCTAGAGACACCAAAATTGCAGGGAAGCTTCCTCTGACTCTACTCTACAATACCTCCAAGTTTGGTGAAGATTGGGTTTCCCCAAGCCAGCTGCTAAAGGGCACTTTCCTGGGGGGGGGGACACTTTGCGTGTGTATACTGTGGATGTCTGAAACCCAATCTTCACCAAACTTGGAGGGACCATTGAAGAGAGTCCGTAGAAGCTTCTCTGTGATTTTGGTGTTTTTAGGTGCCTGGGGGGGATTTTCCTGGGGGCCCATTCTTGTGGGTGTATAACTCGGACGTCCAAAACCCAAACTTCACCAAACATGTAGAGGAGAGTCAGGGGAAGCTTCCCTGTAAATCTAGTGCCTCCAGGCGCATGGGAGGCTATTTTATACAGTTTTAAAAGTAAAAAAATGAATTGAGAAATCAATTCATTGATTTGTCAGAAAAAAATCATGAATTCAAAATTCGTGATTCGGCGACCTTGATGAATCACAAATCAAAATGAATCACCATTTTTCTGATTCATGCCCATCTCTAGTAGCCAGTCATTAAGGGAAAGCTTGCCTGAAGAGAAAGGTCTTAATCTGCTTGTGGAAAAACAACAAAGATTGGGCCAGCACGGCCTCCTTTGGGAGGGAGTTCCAAAGATTGGGAGTAGCAACAAAGAAGGACTTCTCCTTTGTTCTCCACCAAACACACCTGTGAGAATGGTGGGACCGAAAGAAAGGCCTTCTCTGATTATCTTAATATATGGGGAGGCTCATAAAGGGAGACGTGGTCCTTGAGATAGCTTGGACCCAGGCCATTTAGGGCTTATAGGTCAGAGCCAGCACTTTGAATGTTGCCCAGGAATGGATTGGCAGCCAGGGGAGCTGCTGTAACAGGTGGGTTATGTGATCCCTATAACAAGCCCAAGTTAGCAATCTGGCAGCTGCGTTTTGGATGCACCGAAGTTTCCAAACACTTTCCAGAGGCAGTCCCACATAAGTGCATTACAGTAATCAAGCCAGGATGTAACTAAGGCAGGTTCAGAGATGAATCCAGAAGCACCCCCAAGCTGCATACCTGTATAGGCTGAATCCCTATTCCTTGATTTGCCTTTCAACTGACCTGGAGCACCTCTGTCTTGTCTGGATTAAGTTTCAGTTTATTCACTCTAATCTAGTTCATTACTGGCCTCAGACACTGATCTAGAGCCAAAACAGCTTCCTCAGATTTAGATGGCAAGGAGAGATAGAGATGGGCATCATCCACATACTGGTGACACGGAACCCTCAAACTCTGGACAACCTCTCCCAGCAGTTTAACATAGATGCTAAATAACATAGGAGACAAAGCAGAACCCTGAGGGACCCCATAGGCCAGCAGCCAGGGTGTTGAACAGGATTCTTCCAGCATCACCTTCTGAGTTCTCTCCTCCAGGACGGACTGGGGCCACCATAAAACAGTGCCTCCAAATCTCATCCCAGAGAGATAGACCAGAAGGATACCATGGTTGATGAAAGCAATTTCTTTCTGCCTAAAAACAAATATTGGGAATAAGGTTCAACACTTCTCACACGGAATAAAGTTGTTCACAAAACAATTGTGTCCAGTTTCACTTTTCTAACTTATCTGCCAGCATTTTTAAATGATTTGGTAACAATGTGGAAAACATCTGTACCCACATATACATAATGAAATATTGAGGCCAGCATCCTGTTTGCTTTTTATCACTGATGGAAAGTGGACATGGTTGGTCACGACTGACACCACCAAGCAGCCCTGACTGCTTCCATGATTCCCCTTCTGAATGTGGGGGGAAAGCAATAGGATACTGGCCTTAATGTTAATGCCCACACACCTGCCTGTGTCTCTCAGGTATTTCAGTCAAACCCATCTCTACCATGAGTACGTTCAATAAGGCAGGCTTAAACCCCACCAGGAGAGAGGATGTAGCCTTGATATGCCAAGTATTAGCAGAGAGGGCACACAAAGGGGCAGTAATCAAAGAAGGAAACTCATCTGGAAGCTATGTGTCTGTCACAGAATATTTGAAATCTCTTTGTAGCCGTGGTTAAAAAGAAAAACAAAGAACTGGAGCTCATAGTCATCCTGCTAAGATTCAGGAGGAAGACTGGAATGAGCTGCTTGGCTTGCAGAGGGAGGGACAACAAAATATAATGCACAAACTAAGTCAGCTGCAGGACTTCACTTTATGAGAAACCTTTAAATGATATGGGCGAACCAGAAGCCTGTTAAAATATCATACTTTTTTTCATTTTGGCAAGGCTGCAAAGCTCTTTAAAATGCTGACAAAACTCAGAGCCTCAGCATGTCTCAGTCTGGTTATGGGATGGACACTTTGAGTGGTTCTAGAGTGGTGCATAGCTTACAGTATAAAGGGCCACAGAAAACAGTGAGCAGAGAGGGGAATGTGGGAAGTTTTCTGAGGAGTAGCAGTGAGAACAGTCTAAACCACAGCCCCAAAGAAGTGTTAAGTTTTAGCTCTGTCCGTATTCCACAGAAGTACTCTATGCCAAGTGAAATTTGCAAAGCCACTGAGTAAGATTAAGTCGAGTCCCCCGCCCCAGTATATCAGTCTCTGTTCTCAAAGTCCATGCCTGCCAACTGAATGCACAGTAAACCGTTTTAAACCTGGACAAACATTAACCGGTCAAAGATAAACTAAGCTTCATTTTTACCTTTCACATACCTTTATAATTCACAGTTTTGTTTTCATAATTATTACATGCCATGACCGAAGAGCATATGAGAAAACTGTAAATAAAAAAGAAGCAAACGGCACACATTCTTCAAAAACTGAATTGCCATCAATCCTGTATGCATCCCACATCCAGGCACTTGAGAAAGGAAACTGGACAGATATGTTTATGTACAGACGGTTGCATTAATACACCATGAAATGCTTATTTCAAAGATTTTTCAGGATATGCTCAAGCGCCATGTCACTTCAGAACTTGAGGGGCTGGCAGAGGTTTTTACATCCATTCGCAACAACTGGTTTCTTCCCACAGTAGAAACGGTACTTTAGAAACAAAGTAAGTGGCAAGGAAATGTCAGGTGAAAGGTCATTTTAATCATTAAACACTTGAGTTTGGGTGGGTGGGTGGCTCAGGGGGAAGAAGTCGGTTTTAATAAAGCGTTATTTGCCACTAGTTACTAAATAGCTACCACTGCTGGCTGGAGGCTATGAAAAAGAGACCAGATGCAAGGCAAAATAAGAGCTTGTCACGCTAGGCGAAGGAGAAGAGATATTTCCATTGTCACTCTACAAATGGACAATAATCCCCAGAAGACTTTCTATCATCTTTGGACTCTGAGAGCAGGCAAGCGTGTGTGTATGTATGTATGTGTGTGCGCGCGCGAGAGAGAGAGCTTTTGCGTCTGCCTGCTGCCTGCACGCACACAGTCTCAGCGAGGGGTGGGAATGGATTTATTTAATTTATAGTGGCTTGAGCTGTGAGTGAGGGCGGTCACGCTGGGCTGTGAAAAGCCTTTCTGCAGCCCAGCACTTTCTAATCCCCCCCTTCCTCTGTACGAGAGAGTCTATCAGATACCGGAATGCAGGAAATTCTCCTCCTACCCCTCTGCCACAACGATGGCACAACCCCACCAGCGCTGAAAAAAAGAAGAGATGACAGCTTGCATAAGTGAGCCTGCTGGACTCCAGCGGGAGCAGGAGCGGTGGTGCGCAGAAATTGTTCAATTATCAAGCGCATCTGCAGCCCGATTACAAAAGCAAAAAGGTGCCAAGGTTGGCTGTGCCGAGCAGGCGGGCCTGTCATGTGACCTATGCCAGGAAGAAGGAATGACAATATTACCCACACACGCACACAAAAGACAAGGATTTTTGCACAGGGACAGCATGAGGCTGCATCACCAACCAAGTGTATCGGGGCTTTGAGTCCCCGCACGCTGGTCACTGGCCAGTACAATAAAGCTTTGACACTTGTCTTGTGCCAGTGATTCTCACCTCTGGCCTGTGGAATTAAAATGGACATCTTTCATATGTACTAACTGTGTTCCTTCTTTTAAGTAATTGCCCTGCTTTGACAGATGGGTTTTCGTACTTTACCTCTAACCTCCAAACATACCAGGAGGGGAGGGGGAAGGAAAAATAAAATAAAATACAAGGTCCATCTTTGCCAATTGAAGGGAAATGACTGGAATTCTATATTTTGTAACAGAAAGAGATAACTCAAAATCAAAGGTGAAAGTGTGCTTTTTTTTTTAAAAAAAAAGCATATTGGTGGCTGGATCCAATTTTGAAGCCTAGCTCATATACTTGGTACACTCCAAACTATGCTCAGTGGCCAGCAGGCTCATGGTTTGGCTGTGCAAGCTGGTAACTCCATGGCCAGCAAAAAATGTGGATGGTTGTAACAGGATCTTTTCAAATTACGATTTGATTGCCTGGCTGTAGTATCACAATTTCAGCCTAAGGAGAAGAAACTGATTACTCTTCCCATGTTACTTCTCGTCCTTTGGAAACTGTCCACCCAAGGTGGCTTACAGTGTTCTGCATGACATAATATACAGCAGCAATTAACATTCTCTAAAAACATTGTAAATGCATTCCTTCACAGAAGCAATCTCCCAAAAAAGTGAAAATTAAGACCAGCAACCTGCAAAAGCTTAACCCTTCCCTTTCTCACCATGGTTTGCTCGGCAACTTTCTCTTCCACCTAAATACTCCTGCTAACCCATGGCATGGGAGACTGTTGATAGCAAGGATGGGCTGGGCTTCTGTAATCAACACTTTAAGTTCCATTTACCTGTGTTACCAATGCAGTTGGCATTTTCAAGGTTCATTACCTTTATCGCAATCCCATGTCACGCTGTCTCCAGACCCAAAACCACATAAACTGCATATATAAACTTGTGGCCTAAATGCTATACTCCGTGTGCCTGAGGAAGTGGAATGTAATCTATAAAAGCTTACACTGAAATACATCTGGTTGTTTTTAAGGGGATGCAGTGCTTTGTTGTGTGTGGTTTTTTGTTGTTGTTGTTGTTGTTTGGTTACCTATAGTCTCAGCCATCTTCCCCATCTGCACTCTGTCAGACCATTGGAGGTGCTGCCAACTGGGCCTGGATCCTCAAATATGGAGGATGCACCTCCACTGCTATGCAAGCCACAGAATCCTCTCCCCCTTCAAGAAAACCTTGGCAGGTTGCTTTCAAGCTTCAAAAAGAAATAAGGGAAAATCATTCCTCAGCTCTGTGCTTAAGGAAAGAATCAAATTAGAGCAAGAAGTTATTTCCGTGTCAAGATTTGTAAGATGATATTGTAACGGCTGAGGAAAAAAAATGCAAATATTTGACAGTACCTCATTTAAACTCAGCCACACATTTTTGTGTTTACACATAAAACATTTAACTGAATTGCCTGATATATTTATCCCAGCAAATTAAAAGAAGGTTACTGATACTACTGATCTCTTCTAGTTGCCATTAAATAATTGAAAATATGGAATCTATATCACACACTCTACAATTGCAAACCGAGAACTGTAAAACAGGTCAAAATAGATTGCCATTTCGACCTTTTATGAAAAAATGAACAGGGACAAATGGAAGTGTTTTCTGTCATCACTGCCATACATTTATTTTCTCCATTCCAAGGGGCATATGAATTCCATTTACTGCTAGAGATAGATCCTGATAAGTGCTGATCTTTATATTTTCAACCAGAGACCCTCACTACTGCTTTACTCTCCCAGCATGTGTTTGTGTAATCGGAGATTGTTTGCACAAGGCTCAGCCTTGATCTAATTAGTCTATACGGGACTTCCTGCATTACCATCATCTTTAGACAGGGCTTTCCACCAAGCCCTTTAAAGCATTCTCCATTGGAATGCTTCCTGTGTTGCTTAACATCCGGTGAATGCAAAACAGATTTGAATCATGAATGGTTCGTTTAAAGTTTGGTGTTTTTACATATATGCCCCTACCTATATTTCCACTAGCACATCCTCTGTATATTTGTTTGTATCTCTCCTCTTTTCCAGTACAGGAACCAAGGTTGCTCACAAATTGTATTCAGGATAACAAAATACCCATGTGATCCATTCATAGAAACAGAGTTCAGGGTTGGGCAATACCTTTATTGGATCACTATAAAGATTGCAAAAATAAAACAAACTTTCAAGTTCTCCATAATTGTTCATAAAGTAAAGGTGATATAAAACTTGGGGTGAAGGCAAACAGTTTAAAAATTGGGCCAGTTGTTCTGTCATGGCCCACAAATCCAGACTACAAACAAGGCAAAATGGAGCTTAGATTCCACATGAACCGGGGGTAACAAAGGTATTAATTTTGCAGTCTCTCCCCCCCTCGCTTCTGCAGACAAAATGTTGCTCTCCCCTATGTATCAATAGCCTTTTGTGCGAGACAAGAGGTCTTTGTAGGCTTGCAACAGAAAAACGTGAAGCTAAATTTCAGCCTTTACTTCTGCAAAATAAGAGAATAAATCTTGGTAACCCAAAGCGCAAGAGCCACTTACAGACAAATTGATAGTCATACCTAGGGGAACCAAGATAAAGTTACCATGCTTTACTCAGTTCTAACAAAAAAGATACACAGCCATCTGGGCCCTGAGCAAAATCTCAAACCAGGGTTTGGTAGTACCTCTCCTGGGCCGCTACTCTTGTATAGTGATATCCTCCCAATCAACCTGAACATTCTTCTGTTGCTCTTACTCCTCTTTCCATTGTTGCCTTGCTCTCTCTCCCACCCAGTAATGGCTCCTTTTAAGGTCTTTTCCCTCTAGCTTTCCCCCTACCATCCAAGTCCTGCATCTTTCCTGGATTAGCTAGTAGACATCCAGGATTCAAGGACATTACTGGCAGGCAGCCCCTTCACCAGGTGGCACTCAGGTTTGGGAAGGCTGAGTCTCTCTGCTCTTGGCCATGGAGGGCTCAGTTTGTCTCATTTGCTGCCAACTTTGATTTATCTGAGCAGTGTAAGTGTACCAGATGAAGCATAGCCATGGGTGGCTGCATCAATGCACAAAGGAGTGTCAAGCTAAGAATGTTGAGAGTGCCACTGTTAACCAAACCCAAACAGATCTGGATGGCAAAATTATACGCCTTCTTTTTAGAAGTGAGAGAACAATCTCTTGGACTGAAAAGCCACCTAGAAAGAAATGAGCCTTGCTATTTGTTTTGTTTACAGCACCTTTTGCATTCTAGTCTGACTCAGGTGTATTTAGGCAGGACTTTATTCCTTGTCTCTAATATTTTCCCATGGCTGGAACTAGTAAGTGCCCTTTTGCCTACACTACTTTTAGAGCAAACTTCTGGGGAACATCCTCCTCTTAACAGTCTCCAGTTTTGGAGATAAGATGTGCCTTTTACTGCACCTCCTTCTTCAGATAATTTTGTTTAGAGGTGTGCGGTCTATTGAGAAATGTTTGTAGTTTTGAAGAAGTCTGCACAGAATGTAGTAACAAAACCAGATACTGAATGAAACCATTTATATTTGATGCAAGAAAGAAAGAAAGAAAGAAAGAAAGAAAGAAAGAAAGAAGCCCTTGTCATTATAATTTACTTTTAGGAAACACAAGGCTCTTATTGGTTCACTAAAAACATTAATTCTCCTATTTGGCTACTGCAAAGACTGACACTAGCTCCATTTTGTTTGTTTGTTTGTTTGTTTCATTTTGTTTTGCCTGAAAGCCCACCTCACTGAAGGCAACAGGCAGGTCTACCTGGGTAGGAAGCCAGGCCTTTGTCTACAGTGAGATGGACAGTCTCCAAATAGATACCTTTGTCACCTCTGTTTCCTGCAGAAAACTCCATTGCTTTCCTGACAGCTGACTTCATCAGTCATTCGCAACATGCCTGGCCTAATCTTTGGATTTTCAGCTTGAACTCCAAGTTTCACACCATTTCTGCTTCTCAAAGAGTTCTGGAGATCTCAAACGCTCACCATATTTATTATTTTTTTAGTGATACGACAAAAGTATTGGCCAATCCAAGACCTTCCTTCTGTGAGTGGATCACTCAGTTATTTTCCATATATACTGCAAGAACAGATTCTATATCATTACATAAGTTGTTCTCTAAGCCTGTTGTAAGCTCGCACTTTCATGGAAGAAACCAATGGGCGCCCTTCCATTTATATGGCACTAGACAACACAAAAAGAGAGCTGGTGTGGCATGTGGCTTATCCTGTGAGTAGCAAAGGCCATGGATCAAATCCCACTTCTGCCAGTAGAGCTACACTCTCAGCCACAATCCACCCACTTGTTACATCAAGGAGAATAAACTGCAGAATGTAACAAGGCTGTTGAAAGGGTTACTCAAATTCCAGTATATGTGCCATTTCACTAACATAAATGTGCCACCACACATACACCTTGTATCCCAACATATCCTGTCACACAGTATCAGGAACACTCAGTACCATGAGGGCACAACCACCAATACACTTTGCTCTCCCCATGGCATTCTCCTATTAGTAGTGACTACTTCCCATGTGTAAATCAGCAGCAAACAGAACTGCAGACCTTTAGTACAAATCTTCCTTATCAGCCTGCTTGGGATACACAGGCATGCAATGAATTCCCAAGAACAGACAAGCCACTACCCTTCCTCACCTTCAATTTTCCAACATTTTGTGCTTCTTAAATTGCCATCAGGGTATTGGCTGCCATATTTTGGTTGTCCTTGTAGGACGGTTCCTCGCAACTAGCCCACAATTCAAACCACGGCAGCCCAAGATAGCTTTGTGCTAATTACTAACCGCTGAGCAATCAAAGCCATTGTTTCTTTTACTTAATTATCCACCCCATAAAAATGCAACACCATTAACCAAACTTAGCAGAGTTCACTGAACACAGAGCTTGATTCCTTGAGTATATTCCTCAGACTCTGGAACTTTACAAGCACAATGGCCAGCTGGACCAGGACCCCGATGTAAGGAACAAGGTCATCCATTCCTAATCAGTGGATTCAGCCCATGTTCACAAATAGAGAGCAGAAATGAGGCACAATATTTTTTGGAGCAAATGGCTTGAAATGGTTTGCATAGGTGAGCCAGATCAGGCATATTTTCTATTCTTTGTCAGAGTCTAATTTCTAAATTGTCCAGAACTAGCACTGGGAGCTTTTGCCTTCACTGGGGAGTTGTCAGATACATACCTCTCACTCTCAATACCACAGTCCAGGATGAGCTTTCTTGCACAATGTACAATAGTCCTCACAAACTGCAAGAGCACTCAAAGCATTCAGTGGCAATCTAATCTGGGGATAAAAAAGCAAAAGCAAAGTGTGCTGCTTATATACCATCCCAAAGTACTTAAAGCATTCTCTGGGTGGGTTACATTTTTTAAATTATACAGGCTACACGTTCCCCCCCGCCCAGCAAGCTGGGCACTCAGCAGCTCCAAATATGATCACGAGTAAGATTCTGAACATGAACAAAACCTATGCATCAAATAATCAGCATGAAATTTAGCAAAGGCCATTTCTATACTATGTACTGTCCAACTGCAGGTTACAAGATCTGAGGGCATCAGCTAAAGTCAAAGGAAGTTGCTATGCATCTCCAGGTTTCTGGGAAAGGAGGCAGATTTCTGGGTAAGCAGTACTGGAGGGTGTGGGCACCCATCATCAACCACTCCTAGCTAGTGCCAGAGCTCAATGGCACCTGCACAAAGCCAGAGTCTCAAAAATCCAGAGGTAAGGAGAGGACAATGGGGAGAGTCAGTGGGCACCTGCACTTGAGTATGCCATGTCATTTGGAGAAATGGAGACCCAGCCTGTCAACTTGGAAGCTTTTTTGCTGCATAAGCCTTTTCACCCATGGTACTCCCCACCAGGTGGCAGTGCGCCTTCCATAAACCTCAGCAGCAGCACAGAGACTGAAAAAATCCCCCCCCCCCCCCCAAATCCTATATGTATCTTACCGTGAGTAAAGGCACACAGAAGACAAACCCTAACCAGAATGGGGACAACTGCTGCAGCTTCTTGATGCAAGTTGTTATTTGCCTGGGTGCCAAAAGTGGACCCCCTTGACTCCAGGTTGCAACTTTACTTGGTTAACTGGCTTTTTACCCAGATTCTCTACCCTTTCCCTAGATTATTTTCATGCCCATTTTCAACAATCAACTGGACCAGAAGTGGCTCCAGCCCCTTACCCAAGCCCTGTTAGCCTCACATGAGTGACATCAAAAGGGCGTATACCCAGTGACATCACAAAGGAACACTACATTACATCACTATGTTCCAATACCTCATCAACGATTTTTGCCCTGAAATCTTAGGAAATAGGATGCTGCCAACCTGGCCAAAAAAAAAAAAAAAAAAAAAAAAAAAAAAAAAAAAAAATATATACCTATGATAGATGGCAAAATCTTTAAGTAGACAGGCATCAAGTCCTATGAGTACAACTGATATGTCAAAAAAAATAAAATAAAGGAAATGACACAAATGACACAACGACACTAATTCCTCCTCATCTTTCTCAACATTTCTGAAGTGCTGTTGTACCCTCTCTGAGTTGCTTTTTCCTCCTTGTAGAAAAGGTTGGAAAAAAACCTTCTACTCTCAGG
The DNA here is from genome assembly GCA_037013535.1 of Intellagama lesueurii. Taxonomy (NCBI): domain Eukaryota; kingdom Metazoa; phylum Chordata; class Lepidosauria; order Squamata; family Agamidae; genus Intellagama; species Intellagama lesueurii. The sequence goes on along the minus strand of JBAJHW010000003.1, from coordinate 159,258,190 downwards.
CCATTAAACATATTCTTTTTTTCTCTGACCCTTTTGGTTGCTCTTTCTTACATCTATTCAACATTGTATTTCTCCTTCTTGAATACAGGTGATGGAAAAATCCTGGATGTTTTATTCCAGATGTGGTCTCATTAGATGTGCACAGGGTAATTAATTCTGTGCACACAGAAGAACAGCCTAATATACAAAAGAAATAAATTTGCTAATGATTGGTCTGAAATAATAATAACTATAATCACTGCCATCATCATTGTCATTGTCAGCACCAACACCAACATCAGATCTATGTCCTGCCCTTCCTCATAGAATCTCAAGACAGTTAACTGTGTACAGGAAAACATCCTGTTAAAATCCCAGTTATCTAAAAACAGAAATTCCTAGTGTCTTCTGCAATATAGTCAAAGCAATGGGAAAAAAAGCAACAGTATACACTTGCTGATTTCCCAAATGTTTGTGACAATTGCCATTATTTGAAACAAAACTCCACACACCAGCTATCAACGAAAAGGGAACATGATAACCACTGGGGTTCAAAATAGAATGGCATAGAAAGTGGGGACGGGGGATTCTTCCTTTCTTAGAGTAGAGCTCAAGCTCAGCCTATGGACTTGATAATATGACTTTCAGGACAGCCAAAAGAGGACAAAGCATTTTCATGTATAATTAAGTTATGGCATTTACTGTCGCAAGATGTGGCAATGACCAATAGCTCAGATGCCTTTTAAAAAGGGTTAGGTAAATCTTCAAATCTTCAAATGATTGGTTCAAAATTGGGAAAGGAGTACGACAAGGCTGTATATTGTCTCCCTGCTTATTTAACTTATATGCAGAATATATCATGTGAAAGGCTGGAGGAATCCCAAGCCGGAGTTAAGATTGCCGGAAGAAATATCAACAACCTCAGATATGCAGATGATACCACTCTGATGGCAGAAAGTGAGGAGGAATTAAAGAACCTCTTAATGAGGGTGAAAGAGGAGAGGGCAAAAAATGGTCTGAAGCTCAACATAAAAAAAACCCTAAGATCATGGCCACTGGTCCCATCGCCTCCTGGCAAACAGAAGGGGAAAATATGGAGGCAGTGACAGATTTTACCTTCTTGGGCTCCATGATCACTGCAGATGGTGACAGCAGCCATGAAATTAAAAGACGCCTGCTTCTTGGGAGGAAAGCGATGACAAACCTAGACAGCATCTTAAAAAGCAAGGACATCACCTTGCCGACAAAGGTCCGCATAGTCAAAGCTATGGTTTTTCCAGTAGTGATGTATGGAAGCGAGAGCTGGACCATAAAGAAGGCTGACCGCCGAAGAATTGATGCTTTTGAATTGTGGTGCTGGAGGAGACTCTTGAGAGTCCCCTGGACTGCAAGGAGAACAAACCTATCCATTCTGAAGGAAATCAACCCTGAGTGCTCACTGGAAGGACAGATCCTGAAGCTGAGGCTCCAATACTTTGGCCATCTGATGAGAAGAGAAGACTCCCTGGAAAAGACCCTGATGTTGGGAAAGTGTGAAGGCAAGAGGAGAAGGGGACGACAGAGGACGAGATGGTTGGGCAGTGTCATCGATGCTACCAACATGACTTTTACCAAACTCTGGGAGGCAGTGGAAGACAGGAGGGCCTGGCGTGCTCTGGTCCATGGGGTCACGAAGAGTCGGACACGACTTAACGACTAAACAACAACAAAATCTTCAAGGACAGGTCTATAAACGTCTATTAGCTGTAACAACTACACCTTAGTGTTCAAAGACAATACACCAGATTTTGGGGACAGGGGAGAAATGCTACTTTCATGCTAGCTTTTTAGCTCCTTAGAGTCAGCTGGCTAAGAGCTCCTGAAAACAAGGATACTGGGCCAGAAGGCCTCTTAGTCTGATCTGCCAAGGCTCTTCCAATGGACTCAGACATCATCCAGTTTCCACTGAAAGAACCTATAATCAGGAGCTAGGACCATGGGAATCCCTGGGATTTCCTCTATTCTCACACATTACTAGCTCCAGTCATATTGTACAGCTGATATGCACTGATGTGCCATTGATCATGCTGTCTTTGCAAGGTAAGGAGATGGATTAATGCGCCTATTAGATGAAAGAAGGCGAGCCAATAAAGGGAGTCAGGACAGGTCATTGCATATAATGGAAAATTGTTTTTAGACAACGGGCTTTAATCTCTCATTAAGTTTCCTCGGTTCTAAGCTTGTCTTGGATTAAGAATGACAGGGAAATTGTTGTATGCCAGTTCACTGCTAGATCATAACATTATGTGAACCAGAGTCTAAAGTCATTGAAATTATACTGATTGCAAATTTGGTTAGAATTCTCTCATCCTAAATGGCAGCTCTGATGGTCCTTGGCTTGCTCTCCAATGCAGCTGAAGATTATTGATCAGAGACTGGACATCCTTGCATTATATACTATGTGTACAATTAGAAAACCATGTCACTAAACCTTTTTAATATATAAGCATTATAAATATATATTATTTCCACTTCCATACCACCCCTTTTGTATTATCACTCTGGGTGGTTCAGAACACACAATAAAATAGTATAATAAAAAACACCATGTGATAAATACAATAAAAATACAATAAACCCGGTCACTAGCTAAAACAATGAACCTAACTTTAAATAAAAATACACAAATTAAAATTAATTTGAGCATCTCAGGTCAATATTCACCACTAGTAGAAGGCAGTTTTATTTAATTCTGTCATAATTAGATTCCTAAAAACAGAGAGGGATGGTGCCTGGCAAACCTCTGTAGGAAGCTTGTTCCAGAACGAAGGGGACATGACCAAGGGAAAATTTGGTTCCTTGTGTTGGCTTTTTCTGCCTCTTTGGGTGTTACAATTCTTAATATCAAGGATGGTGAGGAGAAGGAGCTATTTTGTGAGAGACATTCCACCAAAGACATCCTGATTCATGTGGGAACACCCATGGATAAAGCAGCAATCTAAAAATAATTTTAAAAATCAATATTTCCCCCCCCCCCCCGAACAACAATACAGTGAAGAATGCTATTCTGTGTCAAAATGTTGCCTGCTTTGGTCCTGAATTAATACATTTCTACAATAAACAAAAAACATGGAGTACACTGGACTACTAACTAGTGTAGTGTAGGCAATACATTGCATTTGGCCCATGTGCACTCCCAAGGCATTTTTTTAATGTTTAGGTACTCTCCCCAAAAAACTGTGTTGATAATTTTTGTGTAAACAATACTAACTTCAAATGTATGGAGTTATAATTTGTTGCTGAATTTTGATATGATAAACCGTCATATACAGAGCTATGCTGTTGATCCATCTAACTCAACATTCTCACACTGATTGGAAATGGCTCTTCAAAGTTTCAGATCACTGTCCTTTCCAAGCCTACTTGGAGATGGCAGAGATTGAACATCGGACCTATACCACAGAGATATGTCCCAAAGTCTGCTATGATATTTTAAAGCAATTTCTCACAATCTGAAGATTTCCAGAAGTCTTAGATTACAGTTCACATCAATCCCAGCTAACATAGCCAATTATGAGGGATCATGACAGTTAAACTAGGAAATGTGTGGAAGGCATCAGACTGGAAAACATTATTCTGCAGAAGACACTACTATATACCTATGCCAACAGATCAGATAGATCGTGGTTCCCAACCTTGGGTCCCCAGATGTTCTTGGACTAAAACCCCCAAAAGCCTTCACCACTAGCTGTGCTGGTCAGCATTTCTGGGAACTGTAGTCCAAGAACATCTAGAGACTCAAGGTTGGGAAGCACTGAGATAGATAGACAGGCAGTATCAGAATCACCCTATTGTAGTAAACACCCTATTTTAGTATTTTAATCCTCAGTTTTGCTCCCAATTAAGACACATAACCCACATAGTCATTCGGTTCAATGGATAGAGATGTATCCCTCTACTAATTGTATGTATGTATGTATGTATGTATGTATGTATGTATGTATGTATGTATGTATGTATGTATGTATGTATGTAGAAATGACCTTAGCAATTTCCCCCAAATTACTATTAATTAGAATGCTGTGAAGTGTTCAATCATTGCTTATGTCAGGGAACAGCAATGAGCAATGGAGGGGGGGGGGCTGTCCACTAATTATAATCATCCCCCTCATTCTCCTATACATACAGACTGTATGAAATATGGTAGGCAAACTAATTAAAACCTGACAGTTTCCATCTTTTAGACAAGCCTCCCAAGATAACAATTTGCCTATCATTATGGAGGAGCCAGATCTCACAAAGGCACCTTGTCTCCTACTCCCCAACTGTCACAGTAAGTGGTTTATGTTATCACACCAAGCGATTTACCTAGGCAGTACCAAGTGAAGAGCCTCACGCTCACCCTCAGTCCCCTCCTTTTCTTTCTTTCTTTTTAAGAACTACCTAAAGTCAAAAGAATTGCTCAGATACCTTTCAGAGTGGGATGTAGGGATCTGGTTTAGTTCTTTAGATAACCTCTTGTCAAGAGCAGACACATTAGATAAGAGATGACACAGGCCTCAAGCATTATGTTTCTCTCCATCTCTCTCAAGCTCCTAATGACTGATGTGCTGGCCTGCTTCTGAACCCTCCGGATCTCTTTGTCCAATTTGCTGAGCCGGTTAGAACTATTAGCATATACATGCAACAGTAAGGAGCAATGACTGAATTTTGTCATGCTAGAGTTGAAAATAGTCACTTTTTGATTGCTACACAAATAATTATTTACCACATAGGAGAAAGTGTACCTCTAGTGCCTAAACTTTGTAATCTGTACACTGTAAAAGAGATGTGGTGCTTGTATTCAAACACAGCCAGGATGAAGCTTTTGCAACCTCATAACATCCATCTTTGTCTAACCTAGTTAGAGATGTTTGTTCTCTCAGGACATACGGAAACACTCCTTTGTCATTAAACAAAACTGTAAGAAATAGATCTAAGCCTAAAAGTGACTAGAAGAATTCTTCCTTCTGTACTACAAACATATTCAACCTGTCAATGTTTGTTTTCAAGCTTTTCAACTCAACCTTTTCACCCACTCAGGTAATAATTTTGTTCTTTAAGAATATCTGGCTCTTAAGTCTCTCCTTTATATACACAGAGACTTCTTCAAAAGAGCCTGGTAAATTCCTAATGCAGTTAAAACATTTCACTTAATTTCTGTTTCTTGCTATTCTTCCAAAGTATATCTGTGAAGCAGGCCTGTACAAGGGTGCCACCATGTCAAACATCACCTGTTCCTCTCTACCTTTAGATCAGGGTGAGCAAAGTATGGCCCTCCATGTGTTGTTAAGATTGCAGTTCCCATCAGCCCTATTCAAAGCAGCCAACAGTGACAAATGTCATGAATTATCATCCTACAACCTGTGGAAAGCCACACTTTGTCCATCGCTGCTGTAGATCATGAACTGGAAAGGTCTGGCAGGGCTAGACTAGAGCAGCATTTTTGCTGTCTAAGACGAGATCCTACCATGCCATTGGCTTCAGAGGCCACCAAAATTATAGTAATGGGTTACAAATTATTACTTAGAAACCTTACAATTAATCTTAGCAAGAGCTTGGAGTAAAACCAGTCCCATCAAGACCACACATCAACTGAAGAGCACATTATGTACCACCAACTTTAAAAGCAAGGGTATTTTTGTTGTTGTTTAGTCGTGTCCGACTCTTCGTGACCCCATGGACCAGAGCACGCCAGGCCCTCCTGTCTTCCACTGCCTCCCGGAGTTGGGTCAAATTCATGTTGGTAGCTTCGATGACACTGTCCATCCATCTCGTCCTCTGTCTCCTCTCTTAGTGTATTTAAAATTTAAAAATTAAATATAGTACAAAATACATATTTGGAGTGATGGTGATTTCCATTCTCCGTAAAATCTATTAGTTTGGAAAATGTTTCATATCATTCTACAATGTCAAAAAACTGCTGTGGTTTCATCTATTTTTTTTTAAAACTGGTTAATTTTGTTAAATGATATAAGGCTTTAAAACAAGCATTTTGTGCTTTTAATTTTGGTTTTATTGTTCACGTTTGTATGAACCACTGCAGGTGCAATGCTATGGAACACAGTCCTCTTGAGCAGCTCCCATTCATTCAGTGTGACTTGCACAATGCAGCACACTGACAGGCAGTGTCCTTAATCTTGTTGACCCTGTATTTGGCTCAATATGCCCTCTGTGCTACTATGTCAACACAAATGGAATCCAAAATGCCTATTTGTTCTTCATTATAATTCCATCAGTAGCATATGCTGTAAAAACCAGTTGCTGAATAATAATGGTAGTGTGTGCATTTTACAGTCTATTTTAAAATTAGTATGTTTAGAGAAATGCGGCTGGACTTGAACTTAAGATCACAGGGTGTCTTGCACAATAAGGAGGAGTATGTTATTAGGAAATCAGATCGTCTCCCAATTTGAATGTAATGAGAATACAACTTAAACCTTCTGTTCTCTCTATGTAACAACAAAGGCCACAAAGTTATATGCTTGAAACATGAGTCTTTTGTTGTTGTTGTTTAAAACAGGAGATATAAAAACAATTGTTAAAACTAGACCTAAACAAATGCTAAAAAGGGACAACAGGAAAAAACTCTTTTCAGATCAGAAACAGGCAATCAGTGATTTGTTTTAAAGGATTTTACAAATAAAAACACAATGGTGGAACACACAGACCAATGCAATTTTGTTTTTGTTAATCTTTCACAGTGAGGAAACCCATAAGAAAGCCCTAAACAAATGAGGAAACATGACTTCTGGTGTGCAGGCAGCAAGGTGATCTGTAGGAAGGAGACAAACTTTACTGGGCTCCTTGTGGGCCAGAATAAATAATTCTGGAATGGAAGCGATTGGGCCAGTTCAAGCAACAACCCAGGTGTCTTCAGAAAAAAGGCCATGTTTTGCCAGTGGAACCTCTGCGTGAAGTGTCTCCATATGATGAAGAGAAAAGGGAGAGCCCACCTTCATCTACTGCGGCATCACAAGGACTTGTCATCTGAGTAAGTGTTTGAACTGGGCGGATGACACCAATGCTTGGCATCCTCCAGCTTCACACCAGAAAAGAGATGTTTAGTAGTACTACTAGCAGGAGTAACACAAATAGTAGCACCCCATATAAGATGGATCAGAAAATAGTGCAGTGAGTAGCCGTGATGATAAAAAAATACCAGTGGTTGACAACTAGTAATGAATATTTATGTTGCATTTTTAAAAAATGAACACTTTTACAATACAAGTATATCCAGCATATAAATCTTACAATGTATTTTGATTTTCAGATTTTTCAAAGTCTAGTACCTAATGGTTGTTGTGGGTTTTCCAGGCTGTTTGGCCGTGTTCCTAAGGTTTTTCTTCCTAACGTTTCGCCAGTCTCTGTGGCCGGCATCTTTAGAGGTCCTCTGAAGATGCCGGCCACAGAGACTGGCGAAACGTTAGGAAGAAAAACCTTAAGAACATGGCCAAATAGCCCGGAAAACCCACAACAACCATTGGATCACGGCTGTGAAAGCCTTCGAGAATACTAGTACCTAATGTTTACTATTGCTAAAAAACTGGTATCTTTACCAGCCAAATAGGGGAAATGGGGAATATGTTCCAGAATTAATCAAAATCAAATGGAACACAGGGAAAAAATAGCTACGGTTAGAAAAAGTAGGGCACTTCTATGCCCCTGGCTTATCCCCTCTTCCTTCATAATGCGTTCATTCTTTTGGAGGGGAGGGAAGGAAGAGTGCTGCTACATAACGATTCTCCAGTTGGCATTAATAAGTGCCAGCCAGTAATCATGGCTTCTTAAATTTAAAACATTCACTATGTTTTGTGATTGCTGAGGCCAGGAGGAAGCTCCAGTGTAATTTCAAAACTCTCAACTGGTATACAAACTTGTGGAGACAGAAATCTAGTGACCCATTTAAACAGTTTTTAAATTTTACACTCCTCCCTCCTAAAGAAAGTGTGGTGGTGGGGAAGATCCGTGATGCTACACCACTAGAAAGAACTTTTTAAGATTATGATAATTTTCTGTTGCTATTCTATGGTCATGCCTGATACATCCTTATCTACCTCTCTCTTGGTAAAAGACATTTGCTGATCTTAAACCTGGCTTGAATGAATAGCAATTGTTCTCTTTTGGTTTTCAAGGTACTTTTTTTTTTTGTTTGTCTACCCCATTCACTGGCCTGAAATCAGCAAGGCCTCAGATGGCTGTTACTATGGCAACCTTGTTCATTCAACACTGGCACATAATGAAGACAATGTGTTTTCCATTTAGATGAGTTTTACAGCAAAAAGAGAGAGAGCATGTTTGCACGCATGCCAGAGAGAGCAGACTTCTGCTTTAAGAGCTCTGCAGAATGGAGGTTAATATAATCAGGTTTTCTGTAGTACTAGTTACAGTGTGGTGTGCACCTAAGAGAAAGAATGTTACACCCAATTTAAGTGATAATTACAATAATGGTCAAATCAATCAACTGTGAGAGTGTCTCTTATGTTTTAAAGTTGTCTGGAAAGAGCAGAAAGATGTTGTTCTGGAAAAACTACTAGTAGGCTGTTGCCTTCACAGATCTGAAAACTGACACCAGATTGGCCCTTTAATCCATCTCTTTCCCCAATTCTGAAGAAAGATATTTGTTCACAAAAATGCCAAACAGGTGTTCAAAACAAATATATGTAAACAGTTACTGATAAACAAACTGATCAAGACACACATTTTCTACCTCAGCTGGCATACATTTGCCTTTATTTGCAAAAGATAAATTCTGAACTGGTTCAAATTAGGTCAGGTCAGGGTTATCACCAAAATGAATCAGGGCACAAGTAACAACCACAAACCCAAACACAATCATATTTAAATGAAAACCTGCTATACTGAGATGTGGATACACACTGTCTATACTCTGTAAGAAGCTGAATCCTAAAATGGACTTGTTCCTCTCCCTTAGACTGTTTTTTTTTAAAAAAATTGCACAGTTTGATTAGATTTCACAGCAGCTCTGAGACTCTGAGATGCAGGAACATATAAGTCTACCAAATAATACACTGATTAGAGTAATTACCTCTGTCTTACACAGTAATTCTGTTCATCTATTTAAAATTCTTCATAGCCCATCTCAATAACTTGGGCAGCTAATAATATTTTAATAAAATAAATTCTTATAAAAATAACCCATCCAAACTTGTATACATATTCTTACACATGTTGTACACACACACACACCTGAGAGAGAGAGAGAAAGAGGGGAGAGAGAGAGAGAGAGAGAGAGAGAGAGAGAGAGAGAGAGAGAGAGAGAATTCCCCCCCTCCACACTTTTGCAACAAATCAAGTGAATGTGTTTAGTCTGCTCTCCATTGGGGTGCTATATATTGTATTGATAGGATGTTTGTGTCTTTTGATCAACAGATGCCACAAACCTGTTTTCTCTTGGAATTTATATCAAGGGAGTTGCAAAGAAAAAAAATCACAATGAGGGACATAATCATAAAATACATTGTCATGTCAGTTAAAGGATAGTACTGCTTAATACAAATGTTTATGCAAGTTACTACTAGCATATTTGTTCCTGGGAGCAATTACATTAAGCTGCTATTGCCAGTTTACAGATTGTATACTTTCAAAAGGATGTTTGTGGTAGAAACCACAGTGAGAAAAGGGAGAACAGCAGGGCCAAGTATTTACTAGGTGTAACAATCCAAATCCAAATCAGAAGCCACAAGGATGTCTCAGCTGATAGAGGAGTCCCCACACAAAGCATCCGTCTGTGGGTGAAGGCTCCATCTGCTGCAGTCTTGAACCATTCTCAAAAGTCCCTTTAATGCAATATTAGAGTGGGGCTTCACAAAGGTCAAGAGAGGGCTAGGCTGCTTCCATTTCCAGAGGCTGCCAGCATATTAAAAAAATATATGAAGAAATGCCAAAATACGGTTATAAAATTATGTGGTATATTTTAAATTTGAAGCCCTCCATGAATATGAGACCCAGGCTAAATGGTTCTCCTGCCCTCTTTCCCCATTATAGACACAGTTATGAATTTATCTTCTGTTCTTTGTTTTGCCAAGCAAAATGGATCCAAGAAGCATTTGATAAACATCAAGGGCTGGTCCACACATGTATATCCATCACTTGGTAACAAGCCATCCCATGGTGATTTGCCAAAGTAAATGGTTTGTCTCTTACCCTATCTCACATACAATGTTCTTACATAAAGCCAACTGACAAATTCAAATGCCACCAATGCACGGTTTTTGAAATGCTTTGCATTCAGTGTATATACACAGTTCAACCACACCCACACTTACTACATTTCACAAACATACATATATGTTTATATCTTTATTCTGTACCTCACCTCTGGTCTTGGAAATCATATTGAGATAATGAAAGATTCTAAAAACAATGGTCAGGAAGTAGAGAGGTGGCGGTGGTGGACACAAATGCCTTTTTTTGTACAACTTGTCAGCTTTCAGTTACCATGCTCATTAAGATAGAAACAAGTGGAGAAGCAGTCTGAGTTTAAGAGGTGGTTGGCTTGACAGGTCATGGAGCCACACTTTTTTTCCCCATACATAAAATTATTTCAAACAATTTCAGAGGGAGGGGGTTTACAAAATTATGTGAGAGCAAACCCCTGGGTCATATAACTTCATAAGAATCCTGAGTTTCTCACAAACTGTATGCTGACCAGAAAGTGGGAGCCAATTCTGGCTATGAAATGACAATGTTCATAGAATGCATACCTTTTCATCACTGTAGTTTGTGTGTTTAGTGTTCTATTTTTCATTTTAACTGTTACTTTTAAAGATCTTGATACAAGCCATCTTGGGTTTCTAGAAACTAAACCAGACAAGCAGAACCAGAAAAATACTCAGAGCTTGAGCCAGAAAGTCAGTATGACTACTTCTTTCCTGCTTATAAGCATGGGCCACAATCCACCCAGACATTCTCCTGATCAAGCTTGCCTGAAACGAAAAAGAGTTGTGTAGCCTTCCATAGTTCCTATTTGCCGCCTCAGATGGCTACCCCATTCTGCCCTCACTGCAAATTATCATTCTAATATCTTTCCTTGGGCTATTTCAGAGAAGATTTATTAATGCTGCCAAGTCACTGTTACCGGAGGAAGCTAGCTAGCTGAGGAAGTCCAGCAACTAGAGATGGGCACAAACCATAGTTTCAGCAACTAAAGATGGGCACGAACCACAGTTTTGCAGTTCAGCCCAGTTTGGTGCCGCGGTCACACAGGTGTTCTGGGGGTGGTCCCCTCTCCTGCCTCTTCTGTGCTATCGCCCAGATTCCCTCCCCGTCTCCTCAGCATGACTGCCTAATCACCAATCACAGTGCATGCCTCCCTCCTTTGTCTCCTCTGGTGGCTGTCCACTCAGATGAGAAGGTGGGGCAGGGAAGCCCGCAGTGCTGCCTTTGAGTGGTCGGCCACTGGAGGAGGCAGAGAAGGGAAGCATGTGCTGTGATCAGTGAGTGGGCAGTCACCCTGAGGAGGCAGGGAGGGAAGTGTGTTTCAGCCAGGGTGAGTGTGCAGAGGAAGTGGGAGAGGGAAGTGTGCGGTCCCCACAGAACTCCTGTGTGGTGTGGAACTGAAGTTCGTGCGCATCTCTACCAGCAACTAATACTAAGCCACACATGTTATTTAAGAAAAAACCATGCCAGGGGTTGGTTTTTAGATCGGCATCCTGTTTCCAAATGTGGAACCTGAAAAGCTGGGTATAAAAGTAACAGCTTCTCGTGTTCAGATACATATTGCATCTGAAACTGGAAGTTCCATGATTAATTGTTTTAGCTAATGAACAGGAGTTGAGGAATATACCTACCATGGATTTGTCTAAAATCTTTCAAAATCAATTTAAGCCAGTGGCCTCAACGTCTCCTATAACAAAGAATTCCACAATTCATTCATTGTATGGAATTGTATCTGTTCTGACCCTATTGGCAATTATTTTTCTCACTTAAGGATATGGCTTTTAAAGAACTCGGTTTGTTTCTTTGTACTTCTGCTGCTCATGCTTGTGTCTGTCAGACCCTCTCTCACTCTTCATCTGTACATGTAACCTCTAGCATTGCTTTTTTTCCTACAAAACTTTTCTTGAAACTGCAACTGGCCCAGCTGGAGTGCCTTTTCCTCATTAGTGCCCCCACCTCTTCTTCTACAACTCCTGTTATAACTAGATCAAAAAGTTGAGTTAGAGAGGTCACCATGCAACTGAAGAGCAAAGAATCCATTGGAAGACAAGTCTGCATTCCAGTTATGTTTCTTTGCCTCCCCCTCCGCTTACCCCAATTCAAGCACACATGGTTATCCTTTCCCACAAACTGTATCAGTGTCAGTGGATTCTGGACAGAAAACAAACATAGATATTGCATATGAGGACTGTCTTGGCATCATGATTTTGGAGGACCGCAGAGAAGGGACAGAATGGCTATACAGATATGGATTTTAGCTTTGTAAAAAAAAAAAAGCTTTCAATTTAAAGAACATGTTCTTACTCTTATGCCTTAGGTTTCAAAGCATGTGTATAACACATGGAATAAATTTTAGAATGCAAAAGACTCGTTCAAGGGTTTTCTTCCTCTGCACAATTAAAAATCAAGTGAGGGAGAGTAGGGGCATGACAGCCGGAGTGCTTCAGTGCATCATTTTCCTTATTCATTTCACTTTGAAACAATATCCAGGAAAACATTTGTACTTATTCAGTATTTTCTCTAATATAATGCATTCATAATGCTTATGAAACTGAATGCAGAGAAGCTATTACTTGCTCTTACATAAAATTGCACACTTTGATGTATTAAGTGAGCAAAAAAATATACATTTTATTCTGAGAGAATGCTGAAGATCAAAGACATTAATCACAGTGACCAGAGTGCTAAGTGTCCTTTTTCAATAAAGCATCCAGATGTTCTTACATTGTTCAAGTTAACCCAGTATTATGGCAGCTAAATACCCAAGACATTCTAAATCTCTAATGTAAACTGTTGTTAAAAGGGTGTAACATTGTTTTCATTCAGGGTGTCTATGTGTGCATGTGTGTTGACTGTGGGAGGACAGTGTTTATAATACTGCACAGCAACTGGAATGGTTTAATTTCATATTGTAACACCCTAATGACTTTATTGTTTCAACTCCCATTCCAATTCCAATTGCTATTACTGTTTAAACACCTGTATTATGAGAAAGTTGCACATGAATGCTTTCTGGATAATTTACTTACATTACAAAAGACTAATTCATTGAAAGGCTGCGTATTTCTCTAACTGTTACACCTTTTCAGCCTCCCAGTATACACTGGAATATATAGCTAAGGTTAAAAGCAGAACAGCATATCAAGTTGTACTAGCTGATCTATGGGGTGGGTCTACAGAGGTATTTTCAAGTGTATAAAAACTAAATGACAAATGAACAGATGTTAAGTTTTTTTTAAAAATCCTGCAAGATAAGGACAAAATATAAATTCCCGTTAATGGCACCTATAGTACTAGAAAATGAGTACCAATAAGAAGCTTCTAGGAACTTCTGGTAATAAGTAGCAATACCATTCTAGAGGAAGGAGCTTCAAAGCTGACAAATAGCCGCTGGTCAGTTCTCTGCATTTTTGTCACCAAAGTTGCTTTCAGTCTGACTGTTTGAGGCATCAATTGTTGTAGCCCCAGGAGAAAGTGAAATGTCTATAGTGGTGGGAGTTAGTTTGGGATGTTCCATGACCTGGCACCACCTCTCATTCTAGCCCCATTCTGGTTTCATCCCCGTCACCCAAAGAATTTTTTTTCATTAGTTTGTTTCTGTTTTCTGGTTGTATTCTGCATTACCCTGATGTAAAATTACGTGAAGCTAGGACATTGGTTCTCTTCAGCCACCAACCTTCCAGCACTCCTATTTGTTTGCAAATGAAGGTGGGCAACATGAGGGCTGGCCGTATACAAGTTTGTTTAAAACTGCCAGAAAAACCAGCTATCACAGCTCAGGTTTCACAATGTCCTGGAAATTTCTTCTATGTTCTGAGACCCATATGCTGTTGGGCATTCCAGCCACACTTCCAAAGTGAGCACTATCATTTTCCCTTGACACTCCCTTCTGAGAAGGCTTTCTGGTGCAGGGCCAGAGGGAGAGATCTTATCACAATAAGTTTACGGTGACATTTCTCAATTGTTTTGACCTGCTGACCTTCTCTTGACATAAAGAAATGTCTAGTGTCCCACTGAAGTTTTGAAACACAGAGATTCCTCTAACTCAAGTCTCCTCCTAAAGCAAATGTCAGCAGAGGAGCTTTTTCCAACAAACCATCCAAGCAGAGAAGTGGAGATGCTCCAACCATCATGGTGGTCATTCTCATTTATTATAATTCTGGCAAATCACACCTGCCATCCTGCCCCCATCTTTTGTTAATATTAGCTCATGATGCCTTTAATAACCATTAGGAAATTTGTACACATTTTCTGTAATATACACATTTATTTATGCACTTTCCTTAATTTCTGCATTTTTAGCTGAATTTTTTTACATGCGTACATGACTCCATGTATATGAAACAAAGCATAAACCACACAAATATCCCAGTCTCTGAGGCAAAGTGTGCTTTCCCTCACAGCAAGTTTCTGGGGGGTCCAAATGGGAAAATACTAGCAAGAAGCATAAAACAACCAAAGTCATTTCCTTTTCCTACTTATGCTCTTGAAACATATAGCTAATAATACTCTTAAGATAAAAACTTACTATTTGCTTGAAGACTGGAACTAGGTGTCACCCACAGCTAGTGCAGCTGAAAACACATCAAGCATAAAGCTTAGCTGATATCAGTCTTTTTAGAATGAAGTATAATAATTAAACATCTTCATCATTGTTTCACCAGAATCAATATGATTTTCACATTTGTTTTCATATTTCAACAAAACTCCTAATAAATCAATTGCATGGGATCCCATAACAACTGAACAGAATTCATAAGGCTAGTACATTTAGATGCTGGAGGAACATTATGCAGAGTAATGGCCTATTCCTTGGGACTTCATGAAGGTGGCAAATTACTGAGATTTGTACAGAGAATGTAATCTATGAACAGGTTGCAGTTAGAAAAGAACCAAAAGCAGCTCTGATGGAACTTACACAGCAGGCATGTGTAAAAGGAAGAATTCTTGTGCCAAATTCACTGATACCACAACTGGAAAGCAACTTTTTCTCTGGATGTTTAAAAAGAGTGGCTATTGAGATTTACAGAATATTTGATATGCTAGTCAAAGATTATAATCTACTATAATCAACTTTCTGGATATGCCCCCTAAACCATTTTGTGATGACGGTTGTATCTATTTCATTTCTAATATTTAATGTCAGTTCTGTTGTTTGGTTAATGTACATGGTATGTATAAATATAATTTTTATTAGCAACAATAAATCATTTAAGTTCACATTTGAACTTTCACAAGCACAGATGAGTACTTATGTGGGTGAATAAGCCATATCAAGCCACTGATAGAAATTTCATATCATTCTGCGATACTTGTTTTTCTTTCTTTCTTTCTTTCTTTCTGGTTGTTGAAAAAATTCAATTAAAAAAACGTTCATATCATTCGGCGTGAAATCAAACACAATACTTGCAAGAAAAACAATTTACATGTTTACCTGTGAGTCAGGTGAATGACAAGGTCAAGTGTTGTATAGCATGTGTGATATGAAAGCTAAGAACATTAGAAGAGCCTTGAAGGATCAGAACAAAGATCTGCCTAATGCATTACTCTCTTTCCAAAAGGCAATCAGGGAGACCACCTTAGGAAGTCCTCCAGCATAGCAAAATGGCAATAACCTTCCCCAATCATTAGTCCCCAGCATCTAATAGTCAGAAGCTTATTGCTGTTGTCAGTGTATGAAACTCTATTTTAACAGTTTTAGCTAATATCTATTGCTAGGCCTCATTTCCATTTGTACTAGATAACATTTAGGCTACAGACACACTTAGGCATCATATAAAAGGCTAAGCTCTAGCCTTTTGGAGGAAGCTTATCTAGAGATGCAGAAATAGTTTAGGTGGGAAACAAGTATATATTAAAAAAAATAGTACAGATATATTATCTTTGTGGTTTACACTTACTATACCAGTGTAATTTATTGGCAACAATACTATTACAATTCCCAGTTATTAACAGAACTATTGTTTTTGTTTGTGTTTACTTCCAGTAATAATACTATACTTCTTAATGTTCCTTCAAGCTAAATGAAAATGATAAATATAATAACAGTATGCCTGTAAACATATAAATGTCCACCTTGGGAAAACTAGCTTTTTTTCTTCCCCATGGTGAGACCATGGCGGAGTGACTGCTGAAATCCAACACTGAAAAAATTGATAACTGAAAAGATTGATAACCACTGTTGTAAATCTCAGCACCATACATTCAGGGGTTTGCTAGAAATCCTGTTGATCGTTATGTTTAAACTAAACCAACAATACCTGAGTGAACAATATTCTGAGCTAATGGAGGAGGGGAAGAGATTATTAAAAGAGGCAAGAATTGCTAAGATTTAAGTCTATTGTAAGCTTTAATTGAGAACGACACTGTTTTTTCTGCCCTTTTGAAGGGGAACACAGATATTTCTACCCCTTGTGTATTATAAATGTAAATATATTTGCCTTGGCAGAGATTTTTTGTTGCTGACGGGAATCGTAATGAAGTGTTGCTTCTGTGATCCTCACATACAATGCCTTATTTTCACTTTGGTATCAAGAGACACTTTCAGTGTGTGTTTCATGTTAAATACTGAAGATGCATCTTTATGTGGTTTTGTGTCATGTTAGGAATGGGCCAGTACAAGATCTGTTTTAATCATTACATTCAGTGTGCTGTAGGCTACTACCGCCAACAAATCAAGAGCCAGGTTCTAGTGTAGCTATTTGATCCAACCTGCACAAGAAATAGTGATTTGTGCTGCTTCATATGCTTGCTCCTTTAAAATCCACACAGTGCTAAACACACTTTTATCATCCATCTCTTTAACTGCATGACAGAAACAGAAGTCTTCTAGTTGCGGGGGAAATTTCTGAAATAAAAATAGCTGGCCCAATATGATGAGTAAAATGTATAAGTCACATTTCACTGTGCTTTTTCACTTTGTTGCCTCTGGAATCCTCCCTGTATCAATGTTGCAAGCGACACCACTGGGGAAAGTGGCAGCAAGGTGAGTTGAGGAGAGTAATATAACCCGAGGGCTGGAGAAAAGTGAGATGTGTATGAGTACATAAATGATTATGACTCAATATCTCCTGGTCAACAAGCATTGTACACTGATTCCCAATGATTTAAAAAAATGTTACAAGATGAATCTGACCAAGAAGAGGCACATACAGAATTGTGGGAATGGTGAATATAAAAATGATGAGTACAAGAAGGAGAGTGGGATCAGGAAAGTTGTAAAGTAGAGACATGTCAAGATCAGATGGCGATGTCAGGACTACAATTTGCTTGCAGATCTCTTTTCAAGACCAAACTCATACATGGACAGATTGTTTGCCTGTAACTGCAGGTCTTTGAGTGGTCATGTTATCTGATGAACAGTGAGAGGCACTGCAGACCCTTGAGTCAGGCAAAAGGCCTTTGCACTAAAGGGCCCCCAATGAGTTCAAGGGTCAAACCAGATAGGCCTGTTAGGCAGCATAGAATCAAGGCAGCTACAGCAAGATTGAAACTCTCAATTGAGACTGGAAAGCAAGTTATTAACTGAAAGAAATCAGTGATGTTGAAACCAAAGGAAGTGATGGAAGCACACATTTGTAACCAGAAGACAGACAGTACAAAGTTCTGAAGGCTCCCTGGACAGAATTCATGACTTTGCTTCTTTCTCTTCATGGCCTTCTTGTCTTCATTCAAAGCAGGAGGTAGCCTTGTTAGGCTTGAGCAAATCTAACTCTTTCCAGATCAGGGTGAGGATGATTTATGAGAGGGGCTTGCTTAAATTGGCATGGAAGCCAAACTTGTTGAATTCATTAGTATCAAAAGCTTCAGTGACAAGCACACAGAAGTGAAATCAACAAAGATGACATACAAGATGAGATAAGAGTTGAGGCAGGACGCTTACAACACAGATTCCTACTTACAGATCTGCTGTGGTCTGTTGATAGCTGCCCCATTCATTGCTTTATAGGATTTCTCACAAGGGAAGTTGCAACTTTGACTGATTAAGCCTTCTGAAGATGGAGTAGGAACAGAATAAATGGGATTCATCAAGATAAAACAGGCACTGTCAGTGATTGTCTATAGAGCTATTTTCCCCCTACAGGTGACACACTTCTTAAACACGGCCTTAGAGGTCACAAAAACTGGGCAAAATCCTGCAAAATAAAGTGTGCAATTAAAAAATATTATATATGTGTGTGTTTATAGAATAAAACAAAACAAAAAATAACAAAAGTAAAATTGAGAAATGATATTCAGCAAACTTGGAGATTGGAGAGAAAATGTACCCAAAATTGATGCTCTGGCAGAAGACAGAATGGAACTGAGGGGTTAAGGCTGAGGGGTGCTAAGGCATGTGTGGTTGGGGGTGGAGGAAATGTTCTTGCCAAAAGCCCGCAAGCTGTAGAAGATTCTGGACATTGCTTCACAGATGCACAAGGCCCCCTATGTGTGAATCACAGAGACACTGACAAAGTTATCAATACAAAATGGACTCACTGGAGTTACAAAGAAAAATTTGCCAAGACAACTATGCTTCCAGGACACTCTGAAGAAATACCCTGAGCACAAGAGTTCCACAGAGCTGGTGGTTCTTAAATTATATTGCACTGAGGTCAATAATTCTGCTGTATTTATGATAGTCACCAGCTTTTCTTATCCCAGAGGTATTCTATCAAGAAAGGCTTCTAAATTCAAAGTAATGTCCTTCTGCACTCCAGTGTTACTGTAGTATGGTGTAACCAAAAGAAACAGCGATCAGCATGAAGGAAAAGACTCAACAGGTATTGCTTCTTGCCACTAAGAAAACTACTGCAACTATCAGCCAGATATCCAGCTTTTTCAAAAGACAGTTCCACGTATCTTCATTAGTCTAAAAACTGTATCTGGCTGCTTGAGAACTCGTCCTGCTAACAATCTGCAAAACATACCACCAAAGATGAAGCAAATAAGGCCTTATTTAAGAAGTGTGACTAGTCTTTTCGGGATGTAGTAGAAATCTCAATAACCTTTCACCTTGTCAACAAATTGTCCTATTATTGTTTTAATCACAATCACCTGAAAGTGCATTCAGGGCCACTGTGGGGCCTCAGACCACAATTTTAAAAAGAGAGATAAGGAATGTAAAGAGGAGCAGTGTTGTTCAAATCCTTTCTCCACAAGAACACTGCTTTTTTCCTTTGGCCTCAAAGGCTGGTGTGGATCTCTAAAAAGCCCCATCCGTTAAATTCCCAGGTCAAAATGACCTTGCTGAATCATCTGCTCTGCTGTCCCAGTCAGTTGTGATTATCAGACAAAAGTTAATCTGGGAAAGGCTTCCTTTAGCACTACATTTCCTGACATAGCTTCTAACTACGTTCTTTCTACTACTGTCATATTAAGAAAGCACCCACCCCAATCTGACTGAAAATCCAACTAGAAACAGAATTAGAACAAAAATGTCAAGTAATCTATTTTCACCTTTTTAAAAAAAAATCCACTATATATCAACTGTATTTTGGAGGTGTACTTGCATATTACCTTGACACACTGCTTCAAGTAAAATGCATCAGTTAGAAAAAGTGAGAGGCAGAACTGAGGACAAACTATAAATACAGCCATTATTATCTAGATTATTTCAAGGCAAATCTCCATGTCTACCCCAGGAAATTAAAGGGAAAAGAACTAATGTTGATATGGATTACATCCCTGATTGTGGTGCTCATATTCTTAACAGTTCCTTCCTCTGTCTCTCATTGAGAGCTAGCATTTGTCTGCCAGAGCTAGGATTATTAGAGCTATGCAGGATGAATGAGGCACTGAGAGCCAGATTAAAACAAGCAGAGGACCTAAACTATAACAAGTTTCAGAGACCCCATAGCAATCAGTAATTGTTTGAATATGTGTGTCTTTTTAATTTATTTATTTATTTAGCATCTTTTCATAATATATGGCCCTAAGCTTAGCTTGTACATAAATCCGGCAAGGGAAGTAATTGTTGCATTATAAAACATTTAACATCCTTCATGTTTAGCTAGCTCCCCAAAACTAAGATTATGTTTATGTGTAGTATAATAATGATCCAAAGAAAACAAATACTAATTTGGTTTCTTTTAACAGTGTAGGATTTGCACATCATTACTAATGATCATGTAATTAAAGAACCCAAGCAGGAGCTACAGCAATCACTTTACTTTCATACAAGGTAACATGATTGATGGTTATGTTCTGCTGAACCAAGCTTGCTTTCACACCTTTCCCAATGACGCATGCCTTTCAGATTAACCAATTAAAATCTGAGCTCTTTAACTATTTAGCTAGACTTCCTGTGCCAGTAAGCATAAAACACAGATAATTCAATATTCAAAAATAATGTGCCATGCACCAGATTCCCCAGTCAGATGTAATCAACAGAACTATTTAAACAAGTGACTGACTACACAACGCAAACTCTAAGCAGAGGTGTCTGACATAAAAATGAAAGCTAATCCACTAGAAACAAAGTATTACTACTTTTTAATACTGGAAACTATGTTCACCAATGCAAGCCAGTTACTTCCTCTCCCAGACAAATTAATGCATTTATTTATAGTTATCTCCATTTCTAAATGACATTTTGCTTTGTACTTCAAGTAAAAGAGAAGAAGTCTTTGCCTGAAGGTCTCTAAATTTTCAAACTGAAAACACACTTAGAGAATCGGGTAAAGGAGAGGCAATAGGAAATAAATATAAAGCATATATAATTAAAAGTACAGTTAGGGATCAGGATTAAGGATGCAATCCTATACATACTTACTAGGCATTAAGCCCCACTGAGCTTTCATTCAGATTTTAAAAGTGTTCTGTTTTTATGCTGCAACAGACATAGAATTCTGCCTCAATCTCTTTGGTCTGTGGATTCCTGTCACACTACTACAAAAATATGGGAGAGACACATGGCCATTTCTTCAGTGGTATTTCCTTATTTCATTGGCAACCTTGTGGCAGATTTAAAGAAGAAAAAATAAATTGGAATGTAGGAGCCCAGAGAAATAAGAGGTGGCCACCCGAAGTGGGGGGAGGGGATAAGTGCCCAGATACAGATTTTGAGAACAAACCCTCACTGCTGTTTGGGCTGCCTGTTAAACAAAACACATGCTTCACAGCAGAAAAATAACTGGCCTCACAAAACCATATTGCACCTCACAACATGAAATGCTTCAAAATGGGAAGAAAGATGATTTAAATTTGGACTTCAGAGATGAAATGATTCAGAAGGCTTCTGAAAATTAATTCCTGTTGCTATGGTCTACTAAAACTAAAGAAGGTGTAAGAAGATACTTAAGGCTTACAACGAAGGATGTCATATCAGAGCTGGATATCTTCATATTTACAGAGAGACCTCTGTGAACCACACACAGCTTCAATCAAGGTACCAAAAAATAAGTGGGCATGCCCTCTCCAGTCTTGCTAAGACATCTTAAGAAGGATGACATTAAGTGGCTTACAGCTCTCATTTTCTAAAGCATCCCCATACGTCATCTGCCCTCTCATGTCCTCTGGACAATTTCATGTTGTCCCTGTCAAACATGTCTCATCCTGTTCTGACTAAACCCTGAGTCCCCTAAAGGGTGATCTTGTTAGCTATGTTTCATGATGAAAATGATGGTAGAATTACATTCATCAGACAGCTTCTGGCAGGAAAAGCAAAGGTAAGCTTCTAAAGAGTAAAACCTTGGTTAGCAAGGTCCAGTCTTAGTTGGTGTCCAGCTAGAACTAAGAAATACTGACCAGGAGCCCAGATAGAGCTTGTCACTGACAGCAAGGGTAGTAATTTTCAGCAGGACACACAGGTCTTCTGGGATCTTGTATCAGCTGGCCAGCCTGTAGATCACATCCACTAACAGGGGAGCTATGGGGATCTTAAAAGGCTGTAGCTTTATAAATGATTTTTGTGACAACAGACGACTGGGCATGCACTGGAGAAAAAGTCCTCTCCATCAGATAAAACAGAAAAACTTTTGATCAGGTCTGGAAGGATCTGGTAAGGAGAATGAAGATGTCTTGTCTAGGTTGTCCTCAGAGTTGGAGGAAAGGCCGTGCTTGACAACCTTGGGGAAAAAATTACTTTTGAAGAGGACACAGGTTAAGGCTGATGGTACAGAATAAAAAGCAGCAAGGCAGTTCAGATTTGATTCGTACCATGTTCTGTTATCATACTGTCTAGAGACGTTTGAGAGCTGGATTCAATATGCTAAAGAAGGGCAGTAGTTACTGGGCTAGAATGGACCATCACTAATGTAGTTCCTGCCAAGTCTGGGTATATTGCCCAGTTCTATAGAAGAACAATATCTAGCTTTTAAAAAATCTCCTATTTCACTGTATGGGAAAACGTTATCATTGTGTGACTTCACTTTAAGTGTGAGGATTCTTTCTGAACTTTCAGAAGAAATCAGATTTCAGCAGCTGGAGTCACGGCTTCAGCGGCCTGAATAGATCCTTCTCCTACTCTTTACCAATAAAACTCCAGAATTATACAAAATAAATTATATTAAAATATGCACAATGAGAGAAATTATGCTGTTTGATTAATTTGCATTAATTCCTACAGGTTAACTAATTCAAATTTTTGTGGTGTATAATATTGATTGCTTGGGCATTGAATCTTAATGTGAAATATATACAGTCCTGCTTGTAAACTAAGCAAGGGACAGAATCCTTCACTCTGTCAAACATTCTTTAGAAGGCGGTTGCTGTAGGTTTTTTGGGCTGTTTGGCCTGGCCGTGAAAGCCTTCAAGAATTCTTTAGAAGCTCTGCAACTAAAATGCTATAATGAGTGCTACCCTACATGATAATATGACGGGACAGAAAGAGCGAGGAAAATGTTTTCTAGTGCTTTACTAGAAGTCCTGAACCATCTAAAATCCTTTTTCTTACCTCTATGGCTCTTTTAACAGTACAACTTGCATATCTCTCTCTCTCTCTCTCCGCTTCAAAAAAAGTCAAGAGTATTTGAAAAATGAACATTTGTATGCCATTTTCCAGAAAAATTAAACAATGAGTGAAGAATCATCAAAGCACAAGGAGATTTATAGTGAAACAAATGCTGGAGACTGTCTGACAGTTAAATGTGTCACACAAGCATACATGGAGGAGGAGAAGGAAGAGGGAAGTATTATTATTATTACACCGCACCTCTTATTTCTCAGCATTGCTGGTGCATATTTGTGGACTGATGGGTCAAGTCTAAACATCAGGAGTCCTAAACATTTCCAAGTTAGAAGATACATTTACAAAATCATTGATAACAACGATACCCAAATGTTCAAAGCCCTTTAGATACATTCTCTGAATGGCCTTACAAGAAAAAGGATGTTACTATTATTCCACACTGCAGATGGGAAAGAGTCTGAGAGAGAATTGCCTCTTCATACATTCACTGCAGAGGCACAGTTTGAACCAGATACCTTTGTAGGTCACACCCATGGCATCCACACATACATCAAACTCTCTCCTCTTCATTTCACAGTCAACACTTGCACGGTGTGTGTGTGGGGAATTCCAGCTGTTTTCCCTTTCATGCGGCACCAAAAATCAGTATTTAAAATGTCCCCACAATCAAGAATATGGCTCACAGTTTGACTGTTGTGTGGCAAGGAATATAAATACTCTTGCTGAGACTACCTCCATCCAAAGAGGATTCCAGCACAAGGAGTAAGCAGATCCTCCATATAGAATCACTGCAGCAGTGGGAACCCAATTTGTACAGAACCTGACTATGTAAAATACTCAGCACAATAGCTAATCCAGCCCTCTTAATAAAGTACCAATTATAATTAATGTGGTGGTTCTCCTTTGCTGAGCAAAATGGAGCCTCCTTCATATTAAACCAGATAATATATCTGCCCCTTATAGCAGCAAAGGTCAGAATTCATTCATGGTCAGCAAACTCCTAGCTGTCATTTACAATGCAGAGTATGTCTGCCTCTCTGCTTTCCTTGCTGGAGTTACCGCCGCCAATATCTGATCTGTCCCCTTAGCCTTCAGTTAACCTTGTAACAATGCCAGTGCCCTGAAAGCAATCAGGACTGCTATTCATTGATTTAGGGAGAAGTCAGGTTTTTGCACCAGGATGCATTATCGTCTCAGCATTTTTCAAAGGTCTGTATGAAATGAAACTGATAAAAATCAGCTCCTAAGAGGTGGTTTGGTGGGATATGGGAAATCAAAGGATCACATTCTGTAACAGGCAATAAATGGACTTTCCATCAGAGCCGTGTGTCCATGCAATAGAAGAGTATAGCATGAACAGTTTACTGTCCATGCTGGATTGTGGCCGCTACTGCGGTGGATTTGATATTCAGCCAGGCGAGTGAACTCTGGGAGCTTCTGTGTCAGGAGCAGGAGGCAGGATGTCTGTCCTCCTCAAACTGGCTGGCTCTATCTTAAACTTACAAACAGCTCCTCCCTGTGGGGTGATTCCTCCCTCCAAGACCTGAGTTTAAAAGGGCTCATCTTTCTTTTAATTAACAAATTACTAAAAAGTATACATGAGCAGATGGGCAGTTAAAAAAAAAGAGAAAAGCTGTAAACCAGCCATCATGTTGTGAAAAGCAAACTTCCCAGAATGCAACCTATTTTGAACAAGTCCTCCTAGCACACTTTGTTCTTTGTCTCTCAATCCCTTTTTGATTTTTCTGGACATGTTTGCCTGCCTTCTGACCAAAGCACAGCATTTTTTTTTACTCTGTGAGGCACCACTGACATGAATGGCACTATAAAAACAACCTTATATGCTACATAGGTTTTACAGGACTTTCCTTAGTTTATATAATTTGCAGAATGAAGCAAATCCTTTCTCGGCAAGTCTGTGGTCCCCTTGAGAATGACTATTCCTTTCCTACTAAATCACTGATATTTTGATAGTTCCACAGTCCAAGTTAAAGAAATGGCCTTATGAAAATCCTCTGCCCGTCAAACACTACCCAACAAATATCTGATCAAAGTCACTGTAACTGTGGGCACAGAAGTCAAAGATCTCACATGCTGATCGTCTTTCTGGCTTCCTAATAACCACAAAACACACAACATACCCACAACATATATTAAATATAGAAAACCTAGTGGCCCATAGTGTGAGCTGGCAGTGATGTAATAGTGGTAGCTTTGTCACATATTCCCTTCAGCAGCCTGTTTCTTCTGAAGTAGGCAATCTAACTAGAGGTCTCTTGTTATATTACTGTATGTCTGTCAAGTTAGAACCGACTAATAGCGGCCCTCATAGAGCTTTGAAGGAAAGTGAGATATTTAAGGAGTAGTTTATCAGTTCCACACCCCAGTGAGCTTCCATGGCTGAGCAGGAATTCGAACACAGGATTCCCGAGTACTAGTCCATCATTCTATCCACAACACTACACTTGATATCAAGGTTCAGTGTGAGTGTGAGTGTGTGAGAAGATGAAAGGCCTCTTGAGTTATGGACCTGATGGATAATAATCTGACAGACTGGCTAAGAAGGCAAGTGTGGCTCTTGAATTTCTACTCTCTGGGTTCACTGGGGGTGAATCTTTTGTCTTCAACTACTGACAGTCAGGAAGAACAGGATGGCATTGGGCAAGAGGTGGAGATTTGGGTCCTACAACCTCTTTAACTACACTGTGGTAGAACTTGTGTGCAGTCACTGGCCATTTTTCACAGGCAAACTGCAAGCAGGAAGAAGGAATGCCTAAAGATAATATATTATATAACAGAGTACGTCACAGTAAAAGTTGGTGTTTGAGGTGCAATGGCAGCAAGAAAGAAAGTGGTTTGTACACAGGTCACAAGGGAGGGACTTATTGTACACATATTTGTTCAGATGTGGGATTTAGAGTATGCCTTCAGATTGTGATGGGAAACATGGAAGTTTAAGAATCATTGTTGCAACTGTACATGTTTATCTGTAACATTTCACTGATAGTAGCTTTAAGGAAGCTTAGTCTCTACAACCTCACAGACAATACCATTCTTCTCCTCTGCCTGGTTTTGTTTACCATTTTAAATTGCCACCCACACATTTTCCCATCTAAACACAGTGGGTGGTGTTCAGCAACAGAGACATTCAGCAAATGTATCTCCTGTCCTCAGCAGGAACCACGATGTGTCTGGTATTCTCAGCTCCTCAATTTATATTTCTCTCCCCCCCCCCATTACAAGAAACAGGACAGAATGGCTTCACAAAAATCGTTTTGTTAATCAGCACCTAATGCCTCTACTTGTTTTTGGAGAACAATGTGTTGACCATAGAAGTCATATGAAAAAATAATTAACTGATTTAATCCAAAATCTTTTTAACCAGATTGCTTCCCCACATATTTGGCACAATTTTTCTATGTGCACACACATGCACAAGGGCATGCCTGCAAGTATACATTTATGTTTGAGGTGAACTAGAGTTTTATACGCAGGCACAGTCTGATCATCTTGTGGATCTACATCTCTTGGACCAGAACCATTTTTCTGGGTTCAGTACTAACATATAAATCCCAGTGACCTGACACAACAGCATGCCATATATAAGTCTAAAATATAGATAAAATTCACATTAGGCTAAAGACAAAGAAATGCAGATGCATGGTCCATGTTGCAACATCAGGGTTGAGTTACTGTTTTTTTTGGACCACTAAAACGTGACACAAAATGTAAACGTTTAGGTCTTGAAGAATACTTCATTATGCTGAGCACTGCAGTCCATGAAATCTTGCATTTTTAAAGATATTTTAGTGGTCCTACATAGCTGTTACCCAAACCTAATTTTGGATGGATGAGGTAAAAAACCATACTACCTGATTAATATATAAAATAATCAACAGTCTAACAATTTTAACAAGAACAGTTCATCTCTACTGACAGAAAGAAAGAAAGAGAGAGAGAGAGAGAGAGAAATCCACCAGGTTGGGCAAGAAGTATGAAAATGGTTACCAAGAAAAATTTGCAAAGCAATCCAATTCCCTTCTGTGCATTCAGCAGATAGCATGGTGTGTGTGTGTGTGTGTGTGTGTGTGTGTGTGTGTGTGTGTGTGAGAGAGAGAGAGAGAGAGAGAGAGAGAGAGAGAGAGAGAGAAAGAGAGAGAGAGAGAAGGTTTCATTCAAGAGGCCCCTTGTTGCTACTCCTAGCTCTCTAGATTAATCTGGGAAACACACAATCTCCAATGAGGCCAAGTAGCCATATTCTTGAAGTAAAAACAACAGAATTTAATTTATACAGATAGTCTACAGTTTTTATAATAATGTGTACGTACTGCTCTCCACTGTTACTTTCATATGGTCTTCCCATTCCCAGAGGAACCAAGAATCATTTGTTTACTAACTGCTGTTATTACCCACCATTATATAGGAACCCGATGGGATATGTCAGTGGGCCAAGAAACAGACAAGAAGGAGTTCAATTTGAAATTCATCTCAAAATATGTTCTGATATATTTAGGCACCACTGTAGTCCTGCAAGTGGATCCACTCACATTTTCTCTCCCAGCTTCTTCGTTAAATTAGCCATTGCTTACTACTGGCAAAATGTTCACATTAGAGGCACCCTGGCTTTCTGAGGAGCAAAAGCCTGTTGCTTACTACCTAGCAGACAATTTACATTCACTAATTACTTTACCTGCTGCAAGGATGTCTATGTAACCTTTTTTTTTTTTAAGTTTCACTGTGTGTGTTTATGGAGATAAATGTAGGTGAAAATGCAAAATTTCAAAAGTTTTGACTCGACCGGGTGAGATTATCTAAGTTTTTGTGAATTCTTCACTTCTTAGCCCTTAAAAAAATCATTGCATTGTTCCGCCAAACCTCTTGTATTTTACATTAAAATCCTTGTATTTTGCACAAAATCCAAGTGTCTTCCCATAATATATGAGGATTTCAGTTCAAAATACAAGGTTGTTGAGCAAAATAAACCCCCACTGTTTTCTGCTTTTATTTGTTAAGCTTTCACCAATGCTGTTTACTGATAGAAAAAAAATGGTCTTTTCATTCTAATAGAGGAATAAGAAGTCTCACAGCAGTCAGCCATTTTCTCAATGGACGATCTCAACAAGGCATCTTTTTTCATGGAGGATGAGAAAATGTAGAGGCACTTGTTACATAATACCATCATTAATAACAGGTAAGAGATCATCATAGGGGACGTGGTGGCACTGCGGGTTAAACCACAGAAGCCTCTGTGCTGCAAGGTCAGAAGACCAGCAGTCGTAAGATTGAATCCACGCAACCGAGTGAGCTCCCGTCGCTTGTCCCAGCTCCTGCCAATCTAGCAGTTCGAAAGCATGTAAAAATGCAAGTAGATAAATAGGTACCACCTCGGTGGGAAGGTAACGGCGTTCCGTGTCTTGTCACGCTGGCCACGTGACCACGGAAACTGTCTATGGACAAATGCTGGCTCTACGGCTTGGAGATGGGGATGAGCACCGCGCCCTAGAGTCGGACACGACTGGACTAAATGTCAAGGGGAACCTTTACCTTTACCTAAGAGATCATCATGTGTATTCTATTTTACTCAGCCCCTTCTCTCCACCACAAACATTGTATATATAATCCTGTGGCCTCAATATTGTGCTCAGTGTGTCTGAGGAAGTGGACTGTAATTTACAGAAGAAAATAGCCTTAAAGGTACCACAATATTTTTGTTCTAGGTGTTTTTTTCTTCTAATTCCCTTCTTCTTGAGATATCTTTTGCTATTAAGCAAAAGAGAGGATTAGGAATAAACACTATTGACAGAATAAGTATTTATATCCTGAAAATCATGCTTATGTCAGCAAACAAGCCAGGTCCTCAGAATAGCTTTAGCCACTGTGAGGCCCAATAATGGATTATTACAAGAGTACAATTTGGAGTGAAAGATTATCCTCTGGCCCTTGATCTGGTGGGGCATTTACTAGAGACTAACAGGAGTGACATGATCTAAACTGAAAAGCCTAGCGTGCTTATAACTTATTTTTTCTTATCCAGGCTTTATACGTCTTACATACTTCATGCCCTCAGCCCTTTAGAAACACCATCTTTCTTCCGAAAACAACTTTTGTTTTTGGTGCGTGTGTCTTTTCCCTTTATCAAGGAGGCTTGGTTATTCATCAAAGCATTATCTTCTCATGGGTAAAATAAGAATTTCATTATCTCTAGTGCTCGGTCTCCCAAAGTGAGACACAACAATCTCCAGAGGCACAAAATGCCTGGTACAAAGGAGGAGGGGGGGAAGAACAGGAACCCTACTTTTTTGATGGAAGACGCTAAAGCTGCCTGACTCCCCTCTTCCCTGCCCTGCATCACACATTCGGTTGAAGATGTATTACTTTGGTACATGCAGAGCTTGGAAGTAATAAATTGCAAGTAACTCATAATTACTTGTCATTTTTAAAGTCATGAGGGTCAGCAAAGTTAGATTTCAAAAGTAATGTCATTAATAGAATCAAAATTACTTATTGGTAAGAGGCACATTTTCTAATTACTTTCTCAAGTTACTTTTAAAAGCCATTGTATGGCATGTTAACAGACATTTTGACAGCATTTCTTTCCAGGTTTTATGTCATTCTCTTATCATACTAATGGTCTTTCTTTTTGAGCATTGGAAAGTAACAAAACAGCAACAAGCAGCACAAAGAGTAACATAGCCAGTTACTTTCTCCAAGAGTGTTAGAAGTCATGACAACAAGTTACCTTTCTAATGCTGTAGCAAGTAATAGGAAGGAATGAGTTTTTAGAAGGAACTTGCCACTCTTTGTGAATATGCAACACCTAGAGGGAAAGGAAGGGATCTGAACAGGTCCTCACAACAGTCATCAAGATGGATGAATCTTGGGGCTGCAGTTCATGAAAGCTGCAGCCAAATTAAGTACATTAAATTTTAAGGGGCCACAAGATGCTTTTGTCATTTTTGTTGCTATGGGCTACCACTCCCCTAGATCAAGCCAGAAACAGACCTCATTTCTGCACAGACTGGTCACATGGTGCAGCTCTTAAGCATCCAGAAACTACCAAAACAGATTTTTTCTCTCTCTCCTCACCTCCTGTATGATCTCATCTTCACAGCAAAGACCTCCCTTGCCCTATACAATAAAATAACCCTGACATTACACTGAAACCTTGCTGTCCCTACCAGCAAAGAGGGACAAGGAAGTCGCAGGAAAGAAAAAGTCAGGCAGTGTCTTTAGTTGCACTAGATGACTCAGAAGGTCTCTCAGTAACATGGAGCAATAGCCACGGGATACAGATTGGGAGATGTACATCCCTACCTTTAAAAAAAAAGTAATCCTGCTCAGCTACTGTTTGGTTTCTCAACCAAATGTAAAGGTATCAACACAACTGCTCTGCCTGAGATCTTGAAGCACACTCATTTTGCTGTCGGCCAACTCACACAATCTAAAAGGGTTGGTGTTTCAGTTCCACACCACAGCATAAAAACCACATATTGCTAACTTTCTAGAGTGATTACAGTCAGCTGTAGTTTTACCAATATTGCTTTTTAATCTAAGCACTCTGTTTAAAATGATTCATTGTTAGCTTTTGTGACCCATTTACTAATTTTCTGATTGTCAATTGATCCCAATAAATGGGTCTCCATTTCAAAGAATGTATTTCTGTGAGAATGCAAAAATGGACTTATACAATCAATTCACTGTCTGTTATAACCCCTCCAGTTATTTACTTCCAAGGATCCACTCAATATACCAATTCGATGCTCATGAGGCATGACTGGTGGACAAATACATGCTGCATTGCTCATGAGCTCTAACACAATGACTTCTTAATGAAGAATAGTGACCTGCATGGTGCCTGCTTGCTCAAGAGAAAATCTGTTTCTGTGGCATCAGCGTAGGAATATCATCTTCACCAATAATAAATTTTATAAGAAAAGCAAGAAAAGCATTTAAATGCTTGCACAAAACTTAATGTTCCCAGGGGGGGAAAAAATCAAAATCAACCACCCATGTTTCTGCACAGACTAATCTCTTTTTATTATCATTCTGTAACCAGCTGATTTCATACAAGACATACTCAGAAGTATATAGTTGTGTATCTCATTATATCTATTCCAAGAACATTCTTGCCTTCTGAACTAAAACACCAGCAGGAAGAAAAGATAAAGACATTAAATTAATCCACTGTAGCAAAAGTGGTGTGTTCTAGATTTTCAGGGCTGGCTGATTAAATGGTTAATTACAGTGGTTGGGAGACTAACCTGTGAGCCCAGAAATGTCTGGCTTATATCCCACCTCAATCATGAATTCACATGATGTCCTTAGGGAAATCTACTATTCTTTCAGACTGTAATATGGGGATAACAACGCTGTCTAATCATGCAGGGTTTTTGGAAGGATCTAGGTGAAGTGTTTTGAACACTCAATGAAAGCTCTGTATAAATTACTCCCAGTGCTATGAACTTTAATCCATTTATTTAGCAGACTCGTCAATTAAAAGGTTAGCTCATTAAATGAAGAAAATATTGACCTGAATGGCTGAGAATTAAAGGCAAACAAATTTATTTGAGACTATTTACATTCTCATGCATTAAATGTAACAGAGGAGTTGGGAGGAGATCTTGGATGGCCTTTCTTTCCAACAATGACTGGAAGCTTGTCTGCAGATTTCCTCTTGTATGACAGAAAAGCAACCAAACTGATGTTCTGGTAATGAAAAAGGTTGTTTCAATTCAATCCATTAATCCATTCTTTCCCAAAGTGTGTGCCATGATGCTTGGTTCCAATCCCAGCAGTCTCCTTGGGCTGCGTTGCTCTCACCTCGCCTGGCCGCCTTGGCCAGGGCTGCTGGGGATGGTGCTGCCCCAGCTGTTCACTTGTGGGCAGGCTGGGCTGTCTCCCAAGCTGCATGTTGCCTCTTCTGGCTGCCCACAGAGCTGCCTGTCTCTGACCCCACCCAGTGGCTCCACTCAGCCATGATGCTGAGGACTATCAATCAGCGGGCCATGGAAAGCAGTGCTGGTGGGAGGAAGGCACCCCCCACACCACCATTGTTGCCACCTTCACAAAAGGTGACTCAGGACAGCTCCACACCCCTCCACCTACCTCCCGCAGTGGGCAGAGGGGCCAAACCACAAGGGGTGGGGATGGGTAGGGCCAAGAGCTGCCTTTTCTGGCTCTGCCTCCTTGCAAGGTGCCGCAACCTGGAGGCCACCCCGAGGCAGTGGAGGAGGAGTGGAATTCAATGCAACCTTTCCTCATATCTGTACAGGGCTCAGAGGGAAGATGTTATATCATAAGCACCTTCTTCAGTGGAGCTAAAATGTATCTACCATGACTCCTCCAAAATTTGAGCATTTGAGGAGGCACCAAATTCTGAAGAAGAGCAAATTATGTGGAGCCAGAAATTCTCAGGAAGTATTTTTCTGACATGTTCTGAGGTGTTTCTTTTTCTCGCTCCCATAAAATAGAAGGCACAATTTTCTCCAAAAAATGTATTCCCAAGAAAGAAAGAAAGAAAGAAAGAAAGAAAGAAAGAAAGAAAGAAAGAAAGAAAGAAAGAAAGAAAGAAAGAAGGAAAGAATGAATGAATGAATGAATCCTTTGAGGGGAGAGAACAAAGCTCTGTTGCATCCATTGCTAAGGGCAAGTTCCACCTTTTAAAAAAACTATTACCGTATTTGCCGGCGTATAA
Source organism: Intellagama lesueurii (assembly GCA_037013535.1). Classification (NCBI taxonomy): domain Eukaryota; kingdom Metazoa; phylum Chordata; class Lepidosauria; order Squamata; family Agamidae; genus Intellagama; species Intellagama lesueurii. The sequence continues at coordinate 159,225,428 of JBAJHW010000003.1, read as the reverse complement.
GACGACTGGGTGTATAAGACGACCCCCCAACATTTCCACTCAAAATATAGAGTTTGTTATATACTCGCAGTATAAGACGAGCAATTCAACTTTCTAACTATAGGTGGCATCGAGGCTGCTTCTTGGTGCTTTAGGTCTGTCGGCCATTACTGTATAGGGTGTGTCCCAGTTGAGAGAGCTCCGGCTTTCCGAGTGAGCCTGTGTGTGTGTGTCTGCAAGGAGGTAAGCTGCTGTTTTCTCCTTTTAAAAAACTTCTGGGTGGGTTTTGGCTGGGGCGGATATGTTTCTGTGCTGTTTTGTTGGTGGCTTTTTTCCCCTTAATGCCTCAGCAAGGGAGCTGAGTTTACTGTGTGTTGTTGGAAGCTTTAAGTGCCTTCCGTTTCTTCGGCCTGAACGGATTAATTGGTTTTCAATTCATTCCTATGGGAAATGGTGCTTCGACCTACGAACATTGAAAAAGAGGACGAAATGGCTGAAAAGCCTCCAGGCAGCCATGTGGCTGCGGCCATTTTGTCTTCTCCTCCACTCCTCCCCCCTCCCCTCTCCCGACGATCAGCTGATGGGCGGGCTATTAGCAGGCTTGCTGAGGCTTTCTCTGCACTGGAAATTCAGGGGGAAAAGGTGGAAGCTTTTGTCTATTCCAACTGAAGTGCACCCGGCGTACAAGACGACCCCCCCACTTTGAGGCATGTATTTCAGGGTAAAAAAGTAGTCTTATACGCCGGCAAATACGGTACCAAATTTCTTCGTCCTTTGAAGAAATTTGGTGATCCTCCCATTTCTCTGCCCAAAAACAGAGTCAAGAATTTCCAGGGGTCATTTCAGGAAAGGTATAGTATTGTGCTAGCAGATATACCTGAGTTACATAGGTTGTCAATAAAGTAGAAAATACTGCCCTTTCCCTCATCTCAGTACCCCAGAATACAGGCTTTTGGTCTGTGCATTTCTGTGACTTTTTATCTTTTAATTAAATAAAAGTGAAATCCTTACCGAATAAACCTTTATACATAAAAATAAAACTCACAAGATACTTTAAAAGCCACAAGAAACTGCAACTTGTTCAAAATGGCTTCCGAGATCAGACGAGATCGGACGTGTTCAGGGTGGTATGGCCGTAGGTGTCCGGCGGTTCCGGTTCCGGTTGGGTGAGACAACATCATTTGTTTGTGTTGCGTCTCCGGCCTAATCTTTTAAAGTTTTCTTTAAACAATTATCCTGTCCAAGACAGCCTAGTAATTATTAGTATTCTTGCTGTGCTTGACGCCGAACAAAGAAACAGAAATAGATCTGAAAACAAACAACTTGCAAGCTAGACTTTGCGGTTTGTTGTGCATACCTTTGGTGATAGGACAAGTATAATCAAGCAAAATATAACTGCTGCTTTGGGGAGCTGACATCAACAACATCTGGGGACCCAAAGCTGGAGACACTGGGTTAAAATGACCTCATCAAATATGTTGGTGACATTATCTAAGTTCTCTGTTTAAAGAGTTTGTGTATACTCCTGTTACTCTAAGGACGGGTCGTCGCTGAGGCCAAGAGGCTTGGAAAAGAAGATTCGCCTGAGGCAGGGAATAAAAGCTTTGTTTGTTTGATGGCAGTCCCTATGTTCCCACTTCCTCTACACTGCTCGACTGTTGATTAATCGGCGAGAACCTCCAAACCCACGGAAAGCCAGCTGGAGAGCCCCGCTTTCTATAATTTTGATTGAAAAGCTTTGTAACTTCTGTATCAAGTAGGTACTCATTATCAAGTACTCACTATCAAGTAGAGATTCACGGAGTAAGAACAGCAGGTGTGGTAAACCATTTGAGATTACTTCTCCGCCTTGAGAATGAAACTCCCTCCAAATTTTGATATTTGTTGCCGCAAAGTTTAAAGACAGCTAAAGTCTAAAGACAGCTTTACTTTGTCTTTGGATGGTTGGGAGCTGAGATGGACACCCAGTTGTGGGCTTCTCAAGAACTCTAAAGAAAATTTGGGAGTGCCTGCTCTGTGTCTGTTCGTATTTCTATTACCGCGTTCAAGTTTGCGGGAGCTCCCCACCGTTTTTAATTTTCAATTCTGGTTGATGGACTTATTATAACTATATATATATATTTGAGTATTTTCTGAACTTAGTATTGATTAGTCAAACGGAATTTGGAATTTTTTGCATTTATAGTTCTATAGTTTTATATATATATATATGCATAGAATTTATTTTAGTTTATTATTATCTTACTTTTTAATTTTTTTCCTATTATCTTATTATTATTATTTTCTGAATTTAGTCTATTACAGCAATAATCTGATTTTATTGCATAATGGTTTTTACTAGACAGGGGTATAAAAAACATGGGATTTCCCCAGCACATGGCAGCTTTTTAGAAGACAGGAAAGGGAGGAAAGGGAGACAAAAGAAAATCACTAATTTCTCCCAAAAATGAGGGCATTAAACACACAAATGAACCTTTAGACTGGTCAATTGAGAATAGGTGTATAATAATAGAATCAAACAAAGAAGATCCTGGTCCTAACCTGGCAATGGAACTAGCAGCTGCAGAAAATGCTTTGGACACCAGTGGGGTGGAGAAGAAAGGAAGAAAGGAGGTAGATGACTTTATATTAAAACAAATAGAGGAATTAACACAAGGAGGCACCCAAATAGAAAAAGGACCCCTGCCAAAAATAATTAAGGCAAGTGAAAAGTCTGATATCAGCACACTGTTCCACTGGGTAAAAGGTATCCTAGATGAGATGAAGTTAATTAAATCATTCCTCTTCGAATCTCATGAGCTACTAACTACATTAACCAACTTAATTGCAATAAGCAATTTACCCAGAAACAACAATACGCAAACTGACCAAGGTACCGCACCCCCACTTCCACTGGATGATTTGTCCAAAGGGAAAAAAAACTCTTAAAAGAAGGCTAAAAACAGGGCACAGGTAGGGAGTCCGCATGGGTGTACAAAAAAGACTAAAAATATTAAGCGCACAAGCAAGACAAGAAAGTCATCTGACAAGATGGATTTCCATAATCTATTTAAACGTATTGAGAGGAAACCAAAGAAAGAAAGAAAATCTTCTAGATCCAAAAGGAACTCTGAAAATTTAGATACTGGCCAGGCCCTAACAAATTTAGACCAAATAGCTATTACTCCCCCCATACAGGACATTGAGGATAAAGTAGATATAGTGGGAAATGATCCATGGACTGACGTGATAAATAGTAACCCTAAGAAGAAGAATCAACTAACACCCCAGTTGATGCAGCCTGAGAATAGAACTAGATGGAAGTTAAGATTAATGGCTAACACTTTAGCATTCTGTGGATACCCAAAACGAAAAGGGATACTTACCCAGAATGAACGCAAATGGAACTTGATCAGCACTCTAGATTCTATAATCCCTGAATTAACTTCCACGTCCCAAATTCTAAATGTGGACTACTTATTCTACAATTATACCCAAGCACGTGCGATAGTAACATTCAAAGATAGTGTAATAACCAATAGGATTTATAGCAGAAGAAAGGAATTAGCTGCAAGGGGTATAATTGCTGTACGATATTTTAAAAATATAGAGAGTCCCCTGGACTGCAAGGAGAACAAACCTATCCATTTTGAAGGAAATCAACCCTGAGTGCTCACTGGAAGGACAGATCCTGAAGCTGAGGCTCCAATACTTTGGCCATCTGATGAGAAGAGAAGACTCCCTGGAAAAGACCCTGATGTTGGGAAAGTGTGAAGGCAAGAGGAGAAGGGGACGACAGAGGACAAGATGGTTGGACAGTGTCATCGAAGCTACCAACATGAATTTGACCCAACTCCGGGAGGCAGTGGAAGACAGGAGGGCCTGGCGTGCTCTGGTCCATGGGGTCACGAAGAGTCGGACATGACTAAACGACTAAACAACAAAATTTTAAAAACAAAGCACATCCCCTACCTCTCTTGTGTGGGTACACTAGAGAAATGGAAAGAGAGACCCTAGCTTATGTCCAGGAGAAACATACAGAGGAAGACCTTATTCAAATTTTAGAAGATCACCGAACTGATTGCAAAATGATTCCAAAAATTTTATTAAAAACTATAAGGATGACAGACATGCAACAGAAAAGATCAACCCAGGCCTTGCTTGGCCAGAAGAGGAGGTAGAGACTCATCTCATCCTTTAGTAAATTGCCAACTGATGTGCGGTCGTCCTTAGTGAATCGCCTGGACTCCCTGGTTGCAACTTTGAGGGATCTAGAACAGCCCCAAAATTCCAATGATGACCTAACAACCCATCAACTGCCCACACTAGGATGCCCAGTGGAGACACAGGTTAAGGACAGAATTAAAATCCCCCTGGAGCCCATGGTAATAATAAATAAAAGGGTTCCCAGTTCTAACTTGACAGTGCCTGCAGACCATCCCGATCTCTGTTTGATAACCGAGGCACCCCTGGATAACGCCCAGAGTAACCCTCCTGATATTATTGAAATAAATTCAGTGGCGAGTTCAATGCCTGACTTAGAATCATCCATGGATTATCCTGCTTCAAATTGACAATTTGCAATTCAAAGCGAGCACCATCTAAAATGCATTTCATGGAATGTGTCTGGTTGGTTGAACAAAACTCAAAATCCATCATTTTTGTCATTTATGAAAAGTTTCGATATTACCTTTATTCAGGAGACATGGTTATTATCTGAGTTGTTATTAAATGGATTTACTTCATATACTCTCGCCGCAACTCCTGCAGTAGCTAGAGGTCGCCCAAATGGAGGGTTGGCTTGTCTGATATCCACCTCAGTGGTCTGTGCTGTTTTACTACTACCATATTTAAGATCTATTGCAATGGCCGTTCTCCTGACCTTCAAGGATTGGGAAATTTTGGTTGTGAATGTTTATATTCCACCTTATTCATCTCCTTTCTATTATGAGCATTGCTGGTCTGATTTAGAAATGTACATATATGATCTTGAGACAAAATTTCATGGAGCACAAACAATACTGCTTGGAGATTTTAATGCTTGTCTGGGCAATGCCCATTTTAGATCTGCCTATGCCGAGCATATTGGTGACTTTTATAATCAGTCAAGAAATACAAAAAATCCCCTTCTGAATAAGACTGGAAAAAGTTTTTGGCAGTTGATTGATAAGCTAAATTTGGTAATATTAAATGGCAATTTCCAAGGTGGTGAATTGGGGGAGTTCACATATTTCAGTAAAAATGGAGCTAGTTTGATTGATTATTTAGCTATTACCCCCCTCTTACTAGATAAAATTTTATACTTTACAGTGGGTACACAGCCAGAAAGTGACCATCAGCCTCTTATATTCTACATGCACACCCCTAAAGCTTCATTAAACAATGGGGAGGATAGTTCTTTCCCAATAGATCAAGTGTTGGTGACAGCAGATACTAGACTGAAGTGGTCTCCCATACTCCAGCAAGAAATACAACAAATTTTGTATAGTGCTCCTATGCTGGAACTGAAAGGGGAAATTGAGGCAGCTCCAAACATCAACACTGCCCTTGCAGGATATGGTAAACTAATAGATATTTTGAGACCCTTCTTGACCAAGAGGGTAAGACTATCACCCGGAAGCAGACCAACTAATATCAGTTGGTTTGATAGAGAGTGCGAAACTATGAAGCACCAATTAAGAAGAGTTCTTAAATTACATAAACAAAATCAGTCTAAAAGTTTACCCAGATCTTTTTTTGATCGCTGCAATAATTATAAACAGCTTCTTAAAAAGAAAAAACAAGCCTCAATAAAAGAATCTTATCGGGAACTTGCCCTGGCTTTGTCCCAGAAAGATATGGCAAGATTTTGGCAACTGCTCGCATCAGCAGAGGGGAGGTTTCGCCATGATCTGGATTCTTATGTACCCACTGAATGTTGGGAAGAGTATTACTTCAAATTATTCAATGATCCACCCTCTACTAGCAAAATATCTCTACCTCTAATATCATCCCCCAGTGATATAACAATGTGGCCTCCAGTCACAATAAAGGAAATAAAATAATTAATTTCAACAATCAAGAGCAATAAAGCTCCCGGGGAAAATTTCATCCCCCCGGATATACTTAAATCTTTTCAGGACTGGTGGGCCCCGACCCTAGCTACCTTATTTACTTATATAGATATGGTGGGTGGCACGCCTAGAGAATAGTCATCTTCACTTGTCGTGCCCATCTATAAGAAAGGCGAGCGAAAGGACCCAGCCAATTACAGACCTATAAGTTTGCTTGATGTAATAGGCAAACTTTACGCAAGACATCTCCTTTTAAAATTGGAAGATTGGATGATAGAATATAATCTTTTAGCTCCTGAACAGATTGGTTTTAGGGAGGGGCATTCAACATTGGACTATATTTTTCTGTTTAACCATCTAATTAACAAATATGCTATTGCATCTTCAGGACAATTATATGTGGCATTTATTGACCTCAAAGCTGCTTTCGATTCCATCCCAAGAGGTCGTTTGTTGGAAAAACTTATAAATCTTAAAATAGATCCTAGATTGCTACAAAGAATCAAAGACCTCCATACTGATACTTCCCTAAAGGTCAGAGCTGGCATTTCTGGTCAACTATCTAACATAGTTAAAACATCTAAAGGTGTCCGTCAGGGCTGTATCCTAGCTCCATTGCTTTTCAATTTGTACATCAATGATATGGTAGCCAGGTTAACTGGACTGCAATTTTTCCCTGTAAGAGTAGGTGGGAAGTTTATTTCAATATTACTCTATGCAGATGATACCTTGCTAATATCCCACACACAAATAGGTCTTAGAAGATTATTAAAACAATTTAGTAATTATTGCAAGGAGAACTCTCTTAATGTTAATTATGAGAAAACCAAAATTATGGTTTTCAATAGAAGACCTCAGGCACATAAATGGACAATGGATGGTAGAATATTGGAACAGGTAACTCACTTTAAATATTTAGACGTGAAGTTTTATCAGTCAAGTTCCTGGGCATTTCAGATTGATTTTACAAAGCAGAAATTCGAAAAAGCCATGTTTGGTATACTTAGATTCTGTAGAACTAGAGGACATTTGATCCTTCCCACTCATGAAATTTATAAAACCAAGTTACTCCCCCAGATTCTGTATGGTGCTGAAATATGGGGAATTGGAAACTTATACCCATTAGAAGAAACCCAAAACAGATTTGCCCGA